>BMAU01005216.1:500000-619141 GCA_019973935.1 Trichonephila clavipes
GAAGACAAAATATAGATATCAGCTAAATATAGAAAATGAACTCAGAGGGTCAATTTCTTATCTTAAAACTCCTTTCAAAAACTTTGCTCTGTAAGACAAGCCCATGGAAGTAGCTAATAATTATTAAACTTGTTCTTAATTTAGTATTAATTAATTAGTCATAAAATACTCTGTGCACCACTCATACATTAAAAGCAGTGTTTCTCAAACTTTCAATACTGGCGAACCAATTTCCAATCATAATTTTTGTCTCGCCCCCCTGTACAACAATAATGTATTTACTGCAATAAAAATGCACTTTGAGAGAGAGACGCTAAAGTTACAATACGATCTTACTTATAAACCGTACAAATTAATATGATAAGTATATTAAATTTTGTGTATATGTAACTTTTAAGTAATATATATTTTAAGAAAATTACTTAAAATATATATTACTTAGAATTATGTTATTTTTCTTTCTCTATTTTTTAAATTGGAACAGATCGCAAAATGATGTATTTAATTAAATATTTATTTCCTTCAGCATTCATTTCTCAAAGTACAAATGTCATTAGAAAAATAGTCTAGTCAATGTCGCTCTCTATCATATCCATCACATCTGGGTACGTTTGCGTGAGTCTGGGCAACCTATCGGACGTCTGCGCAAAACATGTAAAAATGCTTTTCCTCGTACAATTCCAGTCAGTTTTGGTCAACTCGATACTCCTATAGCTACCGAATCTAGCTTGAATGTACATTTTTTTAATTTCCACGTTAATTGTAATTCACGGTAATTAAGTATTTACGGCAGTAGATTAAAACAATATCATACATACATTTTTAAGTCGTAAGCAAACATTCGACCATAATAAAGAATCAACAAGTACACAGACGAACGAGCATGGTTCCGAAAATTAAATCAAGTCGATCTTCTCAAAAATACTTAAATTTTGGATTTACCACTACTGAAGTAAATGATGGAAAAAAAGCCCCAGCTCGATATGTGTTAAAACTTACAAATCTGTAGAACAACATGTGAAATTTGTTTTTAAAACATGTAAAATCATTTAGCTATGTTGGCAAAGAATTTTAAAAAGTATTTTCCGGATAAGGACAGCTTGGTAGCAAGTTACGAGTGGATTAGGGATCTATTTCAAGAAGGGCTCTCAACTTCCGAAGAAGAAATCTTCATAGATTTCACATCCAGTGAAAAATTAAAAGGCAATTTTGTAATAAATCGCTCTTTGAATTTGGGGTAGAGGTGGATGAGGAATTATCTGTACTGAAAACAAAAGCACTTCGTATACTATTACCATTTTCAACATCCTAACTTTTCAAACCGGATTTTCTGCAGTGGATGCCTTGAAAAAAAATCTAGATCTCAGCTTAATATAGAAAAATAACTCTTTAAAGTGTCAATTTCTGATAGTAAACCTTCCTTTGAAAAACTTTCCTCTACAAGACAAGCCCGTGGAAGTCCCTAATAATTATTAAACTTGTTCTTAGTTTAGTAATAAGATTGATTGATTGAATATTAACGTCGCACGGTTCAGCTGCACGAGGGCTTTTGACGACGGACCACGTAATTTTGAACCATGGTCAAGTGACGTGGATGACACCTGAGCTGGCACCCCTCTCTCCTAACTACCACACCACACCAACGGGAAAACGTTTCAACTCTCAACAGATTTAACGTGCATCGCTGCCCTACACGGCGGGTCTTTAGTGGTACTGGGCTCGAACTCGTGACAAGGCAAGCCACGATCCGATACCTATACCACTCGGCTATCGCGGCCAAATTCAGTAATAAGAAATTATTTATAAAATACCTTCTTCAGTACTGATACATCAAACGTATACTGGCTTGAAACACCGACTCTTCGCACGAGTTCATTTTTTAAAAAAATAAAACATTATTCTTGATATAATAGCTGAACTGTAAGGAGAGTAAAACTGTGTGCACGACATTGTACACAAAAATGTAAAATGATTTTTTTTTAGATAAATGCTATAATTGTAAATAACTGTTTAAAAGAACTGTAATTTTAAACCTCACACAATTAGCATTTAGAATTAATGTTAAATTATGAAAAAGATTATAAAATTCCGATGAAGAATAATTGTGTTACTTTTTAACATTTAAAGCGAGAAGACTTCAAAATGTTTTAACCCGGGAGCAGGCGCGTACTCGATACTAACATTAATGGTAGTGCGGGAGGACTCAGTCACCCCAATCATTTGTTTAGAATTATTTTTACTGTGTACACGATACAAATCGGAATTCTAGTGAATATTTTAATTTATAGAAAGTATACTTACCTTCTTTCAAGGACTATTCAATTATTTGATGATTTGAGAAAAAATCCAATAAAACCGAACTAAAATGATTCAAAAGTACAAGACCATAATAAAGGACGCAAATCAGACACTTTTCAATTATCCTACAGAAATGTTAAACCAATCAATTCTTTTCCAAATATCGCAAAACTCAATTATTTACAATTTCCCTAAGCGAAAAGCAAACGCATAAAAGATGGGAGGGAACTAATGTTGATAATAACCATACCATAAGATTGAAGGTCAATCAAATGATTAGCAAACGGACTATGCAGCCTGGCTGAAAAGTGAATCATGACTTCCTTTTCTTTTTCTACTACTAATGTACAGTATTTCAATAATAATTACAGTGGTGAATTGTTTATCTTCTTAGAATTTTTCTCAGGGTCTGGGTTTCGTTTTTTCTAACGAGAAATATTTTATGTTAAAACGTAATAAAAAAATCTCTCATTGAGGAAATACCGCAAATAAAAAAAAAATGTTTTTTTTTCTTCTTTAATTTGGTTTTGGGATCAAAGATAGCAATTTGATGACGGAAAAAAGCCAGATAATAAACATAAATTATGTCAGTGTTGTTGTGTGTATTTTTTTTATTATGGAAGAAAGCATTTTGTTTTACTTCTCTTTCCGGTTATTTTTTTTAAAAAAATCTTTAAATTTTTGATACGCTCGCGCCCCCTTGTAGGGTCATCGCGCCCCCCCAGGGGGCGCGCCCCACACTTTGAGAAACACTGGTTTTATGTCATTATGTAATAAGGGAGGAAGAGTTTAAAACAATAGCCAGTTCAATGAAACATCAGTGTGAAGCTGTAATTAAAAATAAACGCTACCCACTAAGTACTGATAAATCACTGTTGTTATCAGTGTGTAATGTATATCGGTAATTATTGCAGCTTAAAATGTATTATAATGAAAAAATTTGATTTTTGATTTGTATTTAATTTGGTATTAAATTCTCTTTAAAATGATGTATACAACTTTGTATTTTATGAAACGTAACGTTTTCAATAAGCATACAAGTTTAAAAAAAACAAAACCAAAAAATTCCAAAAACGTTCATAATTTTGGCCACCACTGTATACATATATATTACTTATAAGATCTAATCACACACACACATAAAAAATATGACTTGATAGGGTATGTTCTATCTTATTATCGTACGCATGTTGTTGAACTTAAATACATTATAAGACAATGAAAGTAATGTTTAGAAATTTGTAATGCTGTATATTATTGATGCCATTAAAAGTGTTTGTAATTAAAAAATATAACGATAAACGCTATTTCATGTATTTACGTACTTTTTACGAGTGCATTACTTCTAACGTGTTATCTAAAATTCCCATTTAAAGATATCGCATGATTATATTGTGATATATATCATAAATTAAAATGTAATAAAATGGCTGAAATCTGTTTACATTGTTTTAAGAGTCCCTCAATTTTTTTTTTAATTAGAGGTATACGGATTGTTTTGTAATATAGAAATCAAGGCCATTTTATCATTAATTTTAAATTTTAAATGAATTAAAATCAGTAGTGTTGCTTATATTTTTTTACATTTATTACGTAATTTTTAAAGCTATTGATCATCGTTTTATTTAAAAGCCTATTAAAAAAATTCTTAAATAAAACAATACGAAACTATTTACAACCAATTATACTATACGTTTATAAAAACATCATTTTTGCTAATAAATTGAAATTTGTGATTTGTGAAGTGTGATTTGAAGCTTTTGATTTGAGTGTAAGATATTAAAATAAACTGCAGAAAGAAAATATTTTAAATTCAACATATTTTTCACAAATAATTATTTAAAAAAAGATATGTTGTCTGATAACACGATAAAGTAATAACTCATGCATATCAATAGGGGAAAAACATATTTTCAATTCAGAACCACTATATTTAACAACTGGCTGAGGAATAGTAGTAATATAAATACCAACCAATTGTTAAAAATATCATAGGGAATTGACTTTAATTAGAGTGAAAGTTTAGTCGAAAGTATAGTTTATTAAAAATAAAACAAATCGAGACATAATATATATATATATATATATATATATATATATATATATATATATATATATATATATAACGAAATATTTATGTTCATAAGATGAAATAATGAATACATAGAGTGGTGGCCAAAATTATGGACACTTCTTTGAAATTGTTATGTTTTCTAAGTTTGTATGCTTATAGAAAATCTTACATTGCTCAAAATGCTAAGCATTTTATATCATTTCAGAGACAATTTAAAGCTAAATTCAATACAAAAAAAAAGAAATTCCAATATTTGAAACGCAAGAAAAGTTATGCTGCAATAACTGTCTATATACACCAGAAACTGATTATAGCAGTGAGTTATCCGAGCTTAGTGTGGTTGGCTTTATTCTTAGTACAGCTTCACATAGAAGTTTCATTAAGCTGAAAATAGTTTAAGCTCTTTATTTCGTTATTGCAGGATGCCAGGGAACAATTATATCCTCAATTAGTTCCTTTTTATTTCATGAGTGCCTCATTCGGACAAACGTTTTCGAACGGTGCCACAAGTTTTCCATAGAATCGAGGTCAGGACAGTTTTCTGGCCAGTTCAACAACTCAATGATCTTAGAACGGTAGCAGTCTTTCAATTACTTTACTGTGTGTAAGGAGCAGACTCTTTTTGAAAAATAAGTGACGCATTGTTGATAAACAGATCCCTGATGGAAGGTAGATGCTTATGTTCCAGAATGGTGCCATTGCATTTTATGACATTCAGGGTCCCGTCGATGGCACGAAGGCGATCAATACCATCTACTGATATGCCTGACTAAATGATACAATTATGTGGGTACTTCACAGTTGCGTGGATGCAGTCAGGATGTAGCATTTCTGCTATTCCATGTCTTGCATATTTTAGGGTAACACTACCGAATAGCGATATTTTAATTTCGTTCTTCTATATAACTTATTACCAATAATCTTTTGTCCAATTAATGTGATTCATTGCTTACTGTAGTCTTTTTAGCACTGTTGCAAATTGAGGTACGGATTTTTCGTGGAATTCTATTTTAAGTCTTACATCTGCTCATCTACTCATGATTGTTTTTAAACTGACAGAAACACCAGCATCATTCAGATCACTTCTGTTGGATGTCCATGGAATTCTTTTATCTCTGAAATATTGTATTTTTGTTTTTCTGCCATCAATAGATACCTTTTTCAGCCTTTTTCTGCTTTTTTTAAATTACGTTTGTCTCCTGACATCTTAAACAAAACTCTCAGTCTCCAAATTTAGTCACTGATCTACACACCTGTTATATTTTAACAAATGAAGTACCACTTTCTCGTCACACATGTGTCAACTCACTTTTCTATTTGATGTCTTTGGTTTTTGACTAAATGGCTTTGTTATCCTGTCCAGGAAACTTTCCTGAGCTCAGACCTATCGAAAAAGTATGGCACCGTTTGAGAGGTACCCATGAAATAAAAAGAAACTAATTGCGGTTATAACTGTTTCCTGGCATCACGTAATAAAGCAGAGAAAGCTTAAAATTATTTTCAGCTCGATGAAACATTGATGTGAAGCTGTAATAAAGCATAAAGTCCACTTTACTTAGCTCTGATAACTTACTGCTATCATCAGTATCTAATGTATATAGACAGTTACTGCAGCATAACATTCTGTGCATTGCATGTACTTTAACTTTTATTTTTGTTTTGAATTAAGTTTTGAATGCTCCTTAAAATGATATAAAATACTTAGCATTTTGTGCAACGTAAATGTTTCTATAACCATGCAAACTTAAAAAAATACATAACGATTTAAAAACGTGTCCACAATTTTGGCCACCGCTGATTATATAACATTGCAATAACTTGTTTTTTTTTGTTCTCAGATTTAGCATAGGCTATGCATTTTTCAATGCTGTTTTAGGTAAATTATATTTTTATAGTATTTTCTATCCATTACTTTCAATACGATTTCTCTCAGTATTATTAACACACAGGAAAAAGTTTAGCTGGCCAGAAAATATGTTATACATAGGCCCCACTTTTATATAATTTTTTTAAAAAAAAAGTGGGGCTTATATATACTGGTGGTCAAAAAGTCCGTAAAAATTTTAAAAAATCATAAAATCCGGAGAAATGAACGAAAAAAAACTGCTTGCAGGATCAGCATTAGTATGTCACGGGATTTTTTTAAGCTAGAAAATAAATAATTTGAAAGTCCTCCGGTAGGTGACGCTGATGTGCGCAAATCAAACAACAATACATAAATAATGAAAATAAAACTTTCACAACCTTATTACACCAGAATATGTTCCACATGACCACCACCACAGGGGAGAATACATTCCAGACGAGTGACAAATCCAGCAACGGCAGAGAGCAACATGTCCGGAGGTATGAAAGATACTTCTCTGCGGATCGCATCTTTCAGTTCCGATAGACTTGATGGACCGGATAGATACACGCGAGATTTCAAATATCCCCACAACCAGAAGCCTGCTGGTGTTAAATCTGGAGACCGAGGAGCTATGGGTACCTGCAGCACCTGCTAACGATTCTGTCTTCTCCGAACGTCTGTATCAGGAATGTCTTAAACGGGTTACCAGTGTGACTGATTGCACAATTCTGCATGAACGTGACATTCAAAATATGACCTCGTTGAATTAAACATGGCACGACAGTCTCCCGCAGAAGCGTTAGATAACGCTGAGCATTTATCGTTTCCGTTATCCATCCATTTACTGGGCACTGCGTTTCAAAGAAGAAGGGTCCTATGATAAATGAACCCGTGAAACCACACCATGCTGTCACTTTTGGGGAATGCAATGGCTTCTGTGTGTACTCACGTGAATTAGAGGTTGCCCAAATGTGACAGTTATGGTTGTTAACGACACCATGAAGCGAGAAATGAGCTTCTCATCTGTCCACAAGATGTTAAAAACCCAGGTGGGATCCTGTTCCATTTTAGAGAAGGCCCACTTCGCAAATGCTTCCCTCTGAGCGGTATCTGCTGGCAAAAGTTCATGGCACGATTGCAATTTGTACGGGTACAGCTGGAGGATTCGACGAAGAATATTGCGGACAGATGATGGTGGTAAGCCCAATCTTTTGGCAGCTTCACGAGCACTGCTGGTCCCTGAAGCTGCTTCGGACGCAATCGCTTCCATTTCGACAGCAATGCAGGGTGCACGTGCTTCTTTCAAGCATGGTCGTCCGGCTCGTGCTCGATCTTACAACTTTCCAGTTTCCTCAAAACGTTTAACAAGCTTTAAGATACCTGCAGGTGTTAAAGGGCCTTTTCCACTCTTCACATTTTTCGGAACTCGAAATTTACGCAAGGCAATGGTCACTGATTCCTCGTTCCTGTAAAATAACTTCACCAACAAAGCTTTATCCGGCGCACTGCGCATCCTTGTTCACATTCACTGTTTGTAATGGTGAAATGAATGTGGATTCATTGAGAGCAAATGTTTTTATAGCCGTCTAATTTGCATATCTTCACCACAGACGCTTTTAACAGCGCCACCTACCGGATGATTTTCGAATTATTTTTTTTCTAGCTTAAAAATCCCGTGACATACTAATGCTGATCCTGCAAACAGTTTTTTTTTTCATTCATTTCTCCGGATTTTATGAATTTTTAAAGTTTTTACGGACTTTTTGACCACCCGGTATATATATGTATATATATATATATATATATATATATATATATATATATATATATATATATATATATATATATATATATATATATATATATATATATATATATATACATATATAGTAGTTTTAATACTGCAACATCCATATGTACCATAAAATCCGGCGTATAATATGCACTACCGTATAACGCGCGCTTATACTTTTAAGCTGCAAATTTTAGTTTTTAGGTGTATTCGCTGGATAACGTGTACCTCCTTTTTTACTTGAAATGCACGTGCGCAATGCTCTTATGTTTTAAAGCTATTTAATCGAGGTATTATTCCAAACTTAATTAGTACACCTCTACAACTACAACCATTTAAGTGCACAAGGAATGTTATTTGCTTCAAGGAAACATTATTTCGATATATGTAGAACCTTTTTTTTTCTACATATATAAATACATCTTTCTCCTTTTTTTATTTCTAAAACCATCATTTTTATACCCGGCGCATAGCCACACCCGTAAATTTAGATACCATTTTTTAAGTTAAAAGGGCGCGTTATACGGCGGATTTTACTGTATATATATTTTAAATTCTAACATTTTTATAACTTATAACATTTTTTTTCTTAAGTATAATATCTGGTTGATATATTATAAAGTATGTGTTCGTATGCTTTAACTATAGTGTTATAATAATGATTCATGTCCCTAGGGTAAAGATATATATATATATATATATATATATATATATATATATATATATATATATATATATATAATAAAGTTTATGGTTTTTGCTATTTTGATTGCTAACCTTCTGAATATTCTCTGTCTCGATATAGCCGTTGACCAGCCGACTTCTCTATGGACGCCTTTTTTGTCCATTAAAATGAACTGGGATGTAAACTGGTGGTTCTTTAAAGACCTTACACGATTCCTTAAGATGTAATTTGTTTACCTCAGATAAGACTTTATGTATTATGTGGAAACCTGCGTTAATGTCATATTGTAGCACTTCGCCTAGTCAAAAAGACACAAGGAAGAAAAAGTTCAAAATACTATTTGTAGATCATCAAAAGACAGTATCACTAAAAAAACGTGAACAAACTATGACAGTTTTGCTGGAAAATAATGTTCCTGTATGGTTAGCGAAAAGTGTCTGTGAGTTATGTCCTTTACTAAGAATACGCACATTTGGAAAATTTACTTTAGTGTTAGTAAATTTTTTCTCAAATTATCAAACAAAAATTGAAAAGTCCTTGAAAGTAGGTAAGGATATTTTCTCTTAGTTAAATTATTCACTGGAATTGTGATTTTTATCGTGTATAGTAAAAACAATTATAAAATAATTAATAGTTTTAAAACAAACTAAAAAGCCCGCTTCTATGGAGAATCGAACTAAAAAGTAATATATATATATATATATATATATATATATATATATATATATATATATATATATATATATATATATATATATATATATATTACTTAAAAGTAACATATACAAAATTTAATACTTATCTTGTTAATTTGTCCGATTTATAATTATGATCGTATTGTAGCTTTAGCGCCAAAAAAAGGTATTATTATTGAATTTCAATACATTATTATTTTTAGAGGGCGCGATAAAATTTATGATTGAAAATTGGCTCGCCATTAGTGAAAGTTTGAGAACTACTACCTTAAGATTGTAAAAAAAAAATTGTCACTTCGAAAAAAAGAGAGGGAAGTATGTGACTAATACATTTTAGTACCAATGAAGACTGTCATATTGGAAGATACTGTTAAGGTCATTAAAAATAAATAAACAGTTTTCCCACAGAATTAACGATTTCGTGAACCCGGGGTAACTCTGTACCCCGCGCGACTGCTTCCGGATTACAATAACTTTAAACAAAATAAATGGTGAAAAAAATATGTTTACATCTCCAATTGACGAAAACATACGAGTATATTAGAAATAGTCGGAAATCATTCAGTTTGGTTGCAATTTTTATATAGATTTCGCATTTGACAGTCAAATAACTGGTGATATTTTCAGACATAACCCTTATTTCTAATTTTTACTTAACTCTTACGATAAAGTCGTAGGGACTGTTACATTTTCAACCAAATACATGATAGATAAGAAAATGTAAAATATGAAGTACTTTTGAAATATTTTGGCGTAACTATCAACTGTGTTCTCTTGGGAAAGATAGCGACGCATGGATGGTTTTATTTCAGAAGAAAACAACAGGCAAGGGACTTGAATAACACTTCTAGTCCTTATCGTGAGAGCAGATTTCTTCACTCTAGCAATTCAGAAGCAATTCACTCTAGATTTCTTCCTTCCAGCAATACAGAATATAGTTTTAATTTTTATAAAAGAGAAATAAAATTTTGAAAAGGATTTGCTTGAAGTTCATATTATGTGGGTAATAATACACGTTTTAGAGTTGAGCAATGGGATATAACCATAGTAAGATGCAGTACACTAGTTAAATTTCTGATACGCAGAAATATTTAGTTTCTAATGAATTCTATATAATTTGAATAGATAAAACACATGTTTTTTTCACATTTAAATGGTAATTATGTTTTTAGTTGTAATAAAACTGCTATAGCACATCACGTTATTTTTTAACACCAAATGATACACAAGTGTTTTTTCCCTATCATAGTTATTACCTCGATTCCCCTTTTTATAAGTTAACAGTTGGTTAACATTTTTAAATATTATAATAAATGAAAAAAATACATAGGGTTTCTTTTAGAACAAATTTTTTAAATTAAAATATTATTTGAATTTAGAGTATGTCAATGTCTATATTTAAAGGCGAAAATTCGTCAAAATTTTCATAAAAACTCATTATGAGGTTCATAATTTTTAATAAAGTTTTTCTCTAATTCATTTAAAAATACCAAATTTCTATAATAATTTAAATTTTTTTTCAAATTTTGTATTTACGTCAACATATAAGTAATACTCAAAGTTCAAAATCATTTTTGAGGAAATTACAGAACATTCATAAGTTTCAATTCAAACCTAGTACTTATAGAAGTTCCCACAATATTTTACTTTTCTCATATCTTCCATTTCTAAACGACTGAATGTAAAATACGATAGACTAAAAATGTTAAAGAGTTTTACTAAACACTACATCAAATTACTAAAATTGTTAAAAATTTATTTGATGAACATGAAAATAAAGTTCCATCTATCACATAGCTTACAAATTCGTAAGATCTCACAGTAAAAAAATTCTTAATTAGGGAATATGTTTCAGATTCTTTTGATCTTAAATTTTATTGATAACAAGTTTAATAAATTTAAATTTTCAGTAAAGCAGGAAGGGACGAAATAACGAATTAATGAATAAAATAAAGTATTATTATTCATATTATTTCGTTCTTATTTGAGTGTAAAAAATAATGTACATAAATTTATTTGATATAACAATGCACATATAGTGTATGGATATACTTTTAAAGGTAGCTTGAGTTTAAGAATAGAATAACTAGATGTTAGAATAGTATCTATATAAAAGAAACTAAATTTCAATTTAATTCTTTATTCCAAATAATCAATTTGAACGTACTAATAACTCCAATTAATACAGGGATCCAAAGATATCACTTTCATTCTACCAGTATCTATCAGTTCATTGCGTAAACATTTTCTATTTAGGAGCAATTTGTCTAATATAAGCACCTGTTATTTGACGATGCTATTATATGATTAGATGATAACAGCAGAAAACGTTGAATTGTAACAGATTACGGAATAGAAAAGATCAGGCCAATCCACAAAATAAAACCAAACAAAAAAATTCTGAAAACTTGAACTAATATTATTTGCTTATCCATCATGTGCTACACAATTTTGTTTATTAATTAACTTTAAAATTAGCTTTATTGAGCATAGTATTTTAATTTTATATTGTTAATTTATTTAAATTATCTGCTAAAACAAAGATTTTTTTAAAAAAAATACTAATAAATCCTTAGATCATGTATTAAAAATGATATTAAAAAACACATCCCATTAACTGGAAGTAAATATCTGAATAGATTTCATTTAGTAATTAAACGATTTCGGTTGTTAAAGGGACATTCTTACATAGAGTGTTATATCAGCGCTTTTCTATCCCTATAGGATTGCTTTAATTTTAACGACATGTCTGATACATAAATTCAGAGACAAATAAAATCCTAGATACAGATGGTAACCATTGTAAGGATAATTGTACTCAAAACAATTTTTTGTCCAGATAGATTCTAAAATCCCCTGTCTTCGAGATTGGGTAGCTTTAAGGTTTCATTGCATGCCTCTTCAAACCAATTTAGAACTTTACAAAGTTAAAGAATATTTAATCAGATTATTATTTTTTTAAATTTTCAACAATTATTTAAAAATGAATATTAAATATGGATTTAAAATTATTTACTGTGTTTAATTATATAGAAGATGAAAATAACAATGTCGGATTCTATAGGAAACTAAGAATTATTTGACTGAAATAAATTTTGATCTGAAAAAAAACCAATTCTTCTATCCATGCCTCGAAGTCAAACATTACTGATGCAATATTTCGCGTAATTTTAATTACATACTAAGTCTTTGTGAATTGAAAATATATTATCGTGTATGAAATTTAATTGTGAAAAAGAATAAAAAAAATAAATACACAAGGTGAATTTATTTTAAAAACTATCAATCAAAATAGGCATGGCAGTTAAAAAAATTAAGCAAACATAAGTTAATGGCATATTTGAACAAAACAGTTTTACATAGCTTTACTGCATCTATTTTTTTTCGTTTTTCTTTCTAAATTATATATTTCGTGTCCCATATAAAACATTTTTTTCAAAATTCTAAAGTCAAAAAATAACACATTAATGTTACAAGTAATAATAATAATAAAAATATTATGAAAGTATTTTTATTCAACACAGTTTGCTACATTTATTAAGTAAGTTTACACAGAAACACATCCTAGGAATAAATTCAACTAATAAAATCTCAAAAATTAAAAAAAAAACATTTTATTTAAAATTGCAACAAAAAAATCGTTAATTACTACTAACATGGAAAATGGATCTTGATTTGCTGTACCTTATATATATATATATATATATATATATATATATATATATATATAAGAAAATGAAACTAAAGCTTGATAATATATATATTTTATTGTGTTTTGCATTCAAATTAAATATATTTTATTTCAGAAGGGAAAAAATGACTACCATTATTTCGGAATAACATTGAGATAGTTAACTCTTTTTTTTAACTTTAAAAAAACTGCTATAATTCATGTTTTAGTTTCTTATTTAGTTGTTTACATCTTCTACAAGACTAATTACTTTTATCTTGTTGAAAAACCGATAACAAAGAAATCTTGGCTTCCTTTTGCAATCGATATGGAAGATTTTCTGTCTTTTATCCTTTTCCTAAGCACAAAAACACTACGTGGAAGAAAAGTAAAAGGAAAGAAGGAAGAAAATAGAAAAAAAAAATTAGAAAGCATAAAAAAGAACAAAAGTTACGGAAAAATGAAGGATTACCAATAAAAATAAGATTCGCTCCGCCTTCTTACGCACGATTAACTTGAAATCAATTAAAATTAAAATAAGTGATCAAAAGAAAATGATTTTAAAGGTTTAGGAAGTGGATTTCTATCCCAAATCATTCTTCTTTAACCCAGAGTTTTGGTATGAAGATGTACGACCAATGAAATATTTATAGGGCAACGAGAAGAAGCTTACTTCACGGTCAAAGGCGTATTTAGTAGAATTTAATAGTTTATTCAGAATAACATATTTTTCGGAACAATTGGTCTTGGAAATGAAATAACTCGTTAAAAAGAAAATTGCAATTGTGTGAGTTCTCCGTTTAAAAGAAAAACATAAAATTCAAATATTTCTTATAAAAGTTATTTAACCAAATATTCAAAAATTTTCAGTTATAATATACATTAATATTATTAGTCTTCTGGAAACTAATAAACTAATATCAAACACATTTGACGGACTATATTCATATGAAATACTAAAATATATATGCGTATATATATATATATATATATATATATATATATATATATATATATATATATATATATATATGAAAAGTCGCTCTTTCAGAGCAATTTATTGATGGAATTTTATTTTAGCTCATATATTGGCAAAAGCAAAAGTAGTAGAACATATGGTGAAAAACGCACTTTTTAAATGCAAAGGCTTTGTAATGTGAAACAACATATACTTCTACATAACATAGCATTTTGTTAATAATGTTTTTTTAAAATTTTATTTAAGAACGCATCTTATGTAATTGCTTTTGATGATTTTATCATTATCAAACTGGAAAGGCGATAAGTACTGCAATTAAAAAAATTATCCATGAATAATACGTAATTTTACATTTGAAAAACATTTTACTCGAAAATGTAGGTTTTTTTTCCAAATTTACTTGTAAAATAAATAATAACACATTTCACTAATTTAGTTTTCTCATTAAAGAATATATTCATGCATTTTTTTTCTATATTATTTTAAGTTGAAGAGTACAGCATTAGGGAAAATCTAAAAGAGAAACGAAGTAAAACGTGCTTCAGAAATGAAATTAATAATATGTTACGATTTTTAACATATTTAGAAATAGTATTTTTTAGCTTTAATAATAAAACTCTCTAAGAAAATTAAAAACAGAACTGAGAAGGCGTTGATTGGCGTAAATAAAATTTTGAAGAATGATGCATCTACTTTGGAGATGCAAGCGATCACAAAGTTTCAGATTCACTTGAGCATGCAACACTTGCACTGCAACTTTAAAAACATAGTATATGTCGAGTACTAAAATGATTTTTATAGCGGGCAAAATTTGAATCGACTCACCTTTATGTAGGTTACAGTGCTTCCCATTGGTTGAAACCTCGAATAAAAGTTTCCAAACAATTTAAGTAATTTGGGAATGTTTGGCATAGAACGAAAAGATGGGCTCTGAAACAGTGGATGACGTAATTGCTGGATTGCGCAGAATATTTGTTTTGACATGTTGAGGGAGGAAGTGAATGCAAGGTACCTACCGAAGTCAGAGATGTTCAGTCAAACCGGATCATGAGAGAGAATAGACGTGTTGTAAGACATATGTTATGATCTTATAGCCATTGTTACAGTCAAGCATTGACCATTATGAACCTTTATGGATCACTATCTCTGGTTGAAAAACGCTCCTTAACTGTGTGTGTGTTGGATGTTTATGAATCCTTTTCTGGTAGAAAAGTCGTGATTTATGTTAATTTGAGTCATGTGTAAATTCTAGGGAAGTGAGTACAGAAGTTTGTCGTTAGACTGCAACTGAAGTTAGATTATCAAAGTCAATATCTGATGTTCTCGGAGCTCGTGAAGAACTTTAGTACAAGTTAGCAAGTTGTACCGTTCGATTCCTGACAAGTGCTATTAAATCGGATCGTAAGCAAGATAAATGATATAATAATTTTTTATAGATTTTTAAGATTGGAATTAAGTTGACCGTCCCCACGGTTTATAGGAGTTCTTGATATTAAAGTGAAAAATGTTCATAAAATTATTCTTTTATCAACATCGTTGATTATTAAGTGTCTCCAGCTCCACCAGTGACGATAGCGCCGCAACAAAATAATGTCCTTAATGTAAAACGGACAAAACAAATAAAAAATGATGATGGTTTCTTGTTGTGTTGTTTAAATTTTGAAGTCATTTTGTATCTATGTCTAATCCTATTTAAGTTTTGAAATATTTAGTAATAGATATTTCCTGAGGACAATTTTTGTTATATATATTTATTTACAAAATACCTAATCATTGATCTGATAGATGGCATTATTTAACCGAAGTTGAATATAATTGTCATCTTATCCGTCATGTAAAAAAATATATGTATTATTTTAATAAGATAATAATTAAAGTAAAAATTTTCCTTATGCTACCATTTAAAATATTTTGATTGTCTACGGTTATATTAGAAGTACGTTTTTTCTTAACACTATTTATTTTTTCTGCCCTTTCAAAAATATTTCAGAAATTTATTGATCCTCTTCTCTGTGGATAAAAGAATTTCGTTTGTTTACATAAAATGATTCTAGAAACTTGGATACTGGTTTTTAAATGATAGGATGCATCATTCTCAAATGATATTCTAGACCAGCTCCAATGAATTAAGAAGGGTATGAGAAACAAGCACTACTCTTTGATATTGAAAGGCTTTTAGTTTCTCTGACTTCATTTTCCTATCATAAGAGCCTTAGGTATGATTTGCTTTCAGTTCAATCAGAGAAAGGCTTTCTTAGAGGTTTAAACTTCAGAGACAGGCATTCACTCCTTATTTCCATTAACTCAATCCTGCTTATTTATAAGTGAAAAAAATCAAGTTTAGAAAACACATTTCGAAGACATTTATTCACTAATGGCAAATTTCTATATCTTTCTGAGTCATGAAAGACTGATCGTACTTGTATCATATAATATTCCTTTAGGACAGCACTATTGGAAAAAAAGAAACTATACTTTTCGAAAATGTGTTTACCCTATAATTATATTTTAAAAGCAAGCCCTTGGGCACGTTCACGTATCCTATTTTCTTGGATGAGTTCACACAATTCATCGTTCTTCGTTCAGAAATATTTTCCCAGTATGGTAACGAATTGACTATCAATCCAGGACTTCATTCCTAGTTCAGTTTTGTACTGTGAACCAAATTTATTTCAATTATCAATTTAAATTCTTTAATTTGTGTTTTACTTAGATCTATACTGCTAAACGTATTTCATATAAGATTTAATTTTATTATCATTCATGCTCGTAGAGGAACTTAACACTATAGTTACTACCTCTAATTTCTCGTTAATTAGTTCTTACTATTATAATCCAGCCAATGCGAGTATTCATACATACGAATTTATATTTACCACATTTTACACGTTTCCATCATAAAAATTCCGTTATATATCTATGCGCAAAAATTAAGAAACAAACACATTCTCGGAGATTTTTAATTGACAACTGAACCAATTGAAGTGAAATTTTGGTTGAAATTATTTACACCTAACTCAGTGTTTTTTTTAGTTTTGAGCATGTTTTAGAAATGTTACGATTATTTTTTACTCTTATACAGACACCACAGAGATAACGCGTTGGACAGTTGGGTTACAAAGAAGGACAATTTGATGATTATAGCAGGTCATTCCCAAGCGGTTGCATTAAAATTACTCAACATATGCCCAAATTTGATTTCCCGAACATGGACCCAGGTCCAGGAGACCGAAATAATATTCACAAGACCAGTTACAGGGTGCATATGATCCACCACAAGATATAATTATCATCTACCTGACATTAAATGAATGACGTAACAGGAGCACAACAGCTACGGAATTAGAAAATGCGCTTTGTGATACATTTGATACAGTACAAAGCGGTGTTTCTCAAACTTTCAATATTCGCGACCTAATGTTCAATCATCATTTTCATTGCGACCGCTTCCATACAATAACAATGTATTGAGTTCAATAATAAAATACTTTGACACTAAAGCTACAATACGACTTTAACCTCTTACATATATAAACGCCTCGCTAAGACAAAGCATTAATTTTCTGGGCGTATATATGCGTCTTTCCGAAGTACAATCTTTTCTGTGCGCTGCTATCCATAAAATTATTCCTCAGTCTTTGGAATGCAAGAAAAGGACATTGCCAGTGTTTACGAAAGATTTACTTATTTTAAAGGATTTTCTCCTTCCCCTCCCTCAAAAAAACATCAGAATACGCGCGTCTACGTGGAAAACGGTAGCAAATGGGAGCGAATCGCATAAATTTTAATCGATAGTTTAGGAATTAATTACAAACCCAGCTTATTTTCAAAGGGGTCATTGAAAATTATCTCAATCCTGTTCTTAACTTAGTCTTGTTAAATTAATTATAAAATACTTTATTCAGTACTGATACATTTATAAGCGTATTATATCAGTGTAAATGTGTGATTTTTGCTTTACTGTATCAGACAGTATTGTTTGTTTATTTTCAGTAATTTAAAAATATTTTAAATAATCTTTTGTTTTCGGCTTTTCAATACGCTCGTGCCCCCCCCCCCTCGTAGAGTTTTCACGCTCCCAAGGAGGGCACCCCCCACTGTTTGAGAAACGCTGGTACAAGGCATAACAAGGCCGGACCTTATTTTAGAAAATCAGTGGTATGCATCCCAGTTACTAGTAGTCACAAGCTATTTCATCTGACATAGTACTGTAATAACGAGTCTGTGTTCACTAATAAGCTGAGATTCGACAGCACTTATTCTCGACATGTTTATATCTAGAGAAAACCAGTGAATCGGTGTTCTTCCGATATCCAGTATTCTACCAAGTCATGTATCAAGGCCATTATGGAAGTGCTTTATTATTTAGACAGAAATGATACTAGGAGAACAAAGAGATCTACACACATTTGGAGAAGGTATGTTAATTACTCAGAAATACTGGGATTAAGTCTTTGAAAACGGTTCATTTTTATGGACTATAGCACTCGTCCACACCGGACTCTCTCTCTCCCCCCCGGTCAGTTAATAAATACCTCAAACCTCACGATATTCGGATTAAGCAGTGACTATCGATATATGTAGACATGGATGATATACATATTTTGTATTGAATGTATGGTTTTCATATAATCTAGATGATTTATTAATTTTCATTCATTTACTTAGATAATGAAAGTTTGGAAATTATTTGAAATAAAGAGGACTACAAATGCAAGTTCCAGTCCTTTCTTGTTGTCAAAACCACTTGTTCACATTTCAAATGATAAATGATCCCCAAGTGAAAAAGTCAACATTATCTGGCATTATAAGTTTGCTGGTCTCTACACAAAATGTATTTTCTAATTGTTGCGGTTCTTAAAAACCAATTATTGTCACTTTATAAAACTTTTACCATGCTGATAATCTTACGATTTTTATTTTTATTTATGTTGCAATCATATTAAAATTCACATCAATGATTTGTTATAAATGCACAAAAAGTAAAGGAATCCCTCGCTAAGTAATAATATCAAGTGAATAATCAAGATGTAAAATAAAAGAAAATAAGGTATTTAATTTTCAGAAAATAAAAAATTTCCAAAAATTTTTTAAATGATTTCTCTCTACTAATAGATTACATTAATTATATAGAGAACTGTATTAATATTTTAAATCGTAAAATTAAACTCACTGTCAGTGCAATTTACAAATGTATATTTTAAGTTTTCATTTTATATGAAACATTTGTCCTTCTCATGAAAAACAACAACGTAAAACCTGACGTATAACGCGTACGTGTACTTTCAAGCTGTATTTTAAATTTTTAGATACATTCACGGTGTAACGATCTCCCGTTTTTTTAACCTTTACAAATTGGCTGGTACAGATGCTTGTACCAGAATTTTTTTAACATTTAATTCGGATTGGTACGACGTCTGTACCAAGCTAGCTAGACACTTCTTTCCCTTTTTATCCAACACACCCTTTTACAACTTTCCCTGACCCTTTTCACAATTCTGCTTCTATTGTCCATAATTGGGCGTGGCTAATTTTCGCCAACGTTGTGGGCATTCCTTAGCATTTTGGCAATGTTTAGGAACAGCAAAATTCTTTCAAAAAATACTTCATTCGAAGATTTTATTCGGTCTGGTAACAACATTTTTTTTCTCTGTCTTTATCTAAGATTTTTTAAAATGTACCGAAAAAGACCAGAATAAATGAATTAAAAATAACAATTTTTCAATAAAAAAAGAAAAATAATTTTTTTTAAAAATGTGTGCATTTGTTAGAAAAGTAAAATGTTTATCAATTATGTTCAACATATTGTTCTTAAAGTGTTTACTTCTATTACATACTAAGTCGAAAAATTTTGAAAACATGAGGTCTTGTTTTAATTACAGGGCTGTAATAAAAATTGCTTAAACAAAGTGTGCCCACTAATTCATGCGACTACACACCTATTTATATGTATATATACATATATAAAAGCAATCGAAATATTTTAATATTTATTTACAGTTAACATTTTCTTTTGTTATTTGTTTTGTTTGAAAATATTAATTTAAGCATTACATGCGAATTAAATTATAATAAACTTTTTTATACATACTATTTAAAACTAAAAATCTGTTATACTCTTAGGAACATGAAAACATTTCACCAAATTAGGGATATTTTTAAAAAATTCTAAACATTTTAAAACACATATTTATTATTTAATGCCTTATTAATTCTTCCATGCTATTTTTCTTATACTTAAGGGATAATAGCCTATATCGTCCCACGTCCTTCACTAATCTGTGTCACATTTTAGTTATAGATGCAATAAAAACTTGTTTCAGAATAAGTTATATTTAGAAATTTGAGTAGAATACAAGTGATTTCTAATATATAAACAAACTATTCATATATATAAATGCTTCTTTCTTAGTACTTCTGGAGTCATTTACATCAAATTCAAGAAAACATATTTTTGAACTTTAGAAATGACTTTAAAGTAGACATGTGCGCATCTTTAAAAATCCACACTACTCATAAAATAAAAATATGCATTTGAAAGTTTACAGGTCTGTCAATGAAAAAGGGAACCAAGAATTCAGAAAAAATATTGTAATATGATATGGCTCCAAGCATTGGAGTTTTGTTACTCCGGAATGAATACTGACTAAAAATCACAGCAAACCTATCTCACTTTTGTAACGAGAAAAACGTAACAATACCACATGTGGCTCACTATGTTCCCAGTGGGGGAAAGAAAATGTTTCCTTAATTCTAAAAGTGCTGAGTGTAAGGGATATGTTGACTTATAATCAGCCGAATTCTAAAGGTTAAGAAGGACCTGATATTATATGTACAATGCTCTTCGGTTTTGAATTCACTTATAAGAGGTATTAGTCCTAGCTTTTGAGAAGATAATATACTTCTAGAACTACAACCCTTTAAGTTCATTAGAGATGTATGACATTTCCTTTAAATAAACTTTATTTTGATGTATGCAGAAGTCCAAAAAGTGCGAGTTATACCCCGGATTTTACGGTAAGAACTGTTAGAGAACTTGAATTCATTTTTTCTCTAATTCATTTTCACACAAGTTACTCTTACGTTCTGTAATATATTAATTACAAAATATATACTCTTTAAAAAATCGTTTCAAATTTGTTTTAAATTATGATCCTATAGGTGGCACTAAGATAGATACTTTTAAGATAGGCAAAAAAAAAAAAAACATTTAATATACTTTGAATGGCACGTTACTGCATAAAGCAGTGTTTCTCAAACTGTGGGGTGCGCCCCCTGGGGGGGCGCGATAACCTTACGAGGGGAGCGCGAGCACATCGAAAATAAAAGAATTAAAAACAATTAATTTACTGGAATGAGTTAAAACAAATACTTTCAGACATAATAAAAAATGCACTTTTACTCTGATATAATTTATAGGCATGCGCGCGTGATATTAAGTCATCACAACTAAAAACTTCTTCAATACTTAATTAGCTATCTTTGATCCTCTAACCAAATAAAAAACTTTGATTAGATTTGCTGCAATCCCATGATGAGAGAAATTTTTTTATTACGCTTTCTTTTTAAATCTAACATGCAACTCTTTCAGAGAAAAAACAGATCCCAGACCCAGAATTGAAAAAATTTAGGAACATAAAAAAAATAATCACTGTCATTATTTTTGAAATACTGCATATTATAGCTGTAATCTGTTTGACCTTCTAAGTTATTGGTACAGTTAGTTATGACACATCTCTTATGTGTTTTTTGCTCATTTAGGGAAGTTGTAAGTACTGTATTTCTATGTTGCGCTTTTTCAATGCAAAAGAGTTTTATGATATTTGGAAAACCACGGAGGATTTTACTTGACCAAGACTTATTTTTATGAGTAATTTCAAACATATAAAGCATAACGAAAAACGTTTTACACAATTTTTTTAGCAGTAACATAACAGTGGTCGCGTGGGGCACACATATTACAAAATCGTTAATTCTGGCAAAACTGTTTATTTGTTACTAAAGAAAAATTGAAATGTCCTTGAAAGTAGGTAAGTAAACTTTCTCTTAATTAAATTATTCACTGGAATCACGATTTGTATCGAGTACAATAAAAAAATTATAAAAAAAAGGATTGGGGTGACTCAATAACCCCGCTCGACCGTATTGAGTACGCGCCTGCTCCCGGGTTAAAACATGTTGAAGTCTTTTCGCTTTAAATATTAAAAATAATACAATTATTCCTAATCGTAATTTTATATTATTGTTCATTATTTAACATCAATTATAAATGCTAATTCTGTGAGGCTTAAAATTACAATTCGCTTAAAACTAATTATAATTTGAGCAATGATTTAAAAAAATCATTTTACATTTTTGTAAACATTATGGAGCCCTTGGCTTTGCTCTCCTTACAATTCAGCTATATATCAATAATGTTTTATTTTCTTATAAATGAACTCGTGCAAAGAGTGGGCACTTCAGCCGGTATACTTTTAATGTATCAGTGCTGCACAGAGTATTTTATAACTAATTAATTAATACTAAATTAAGAACAAGTTTAATAAGTATTAACGACTTCGATGCGCTTGTCTTGCAAAGCAAAGTTTTTATAAGGAATGCTTATGATTAGAAATTGACCCTCTGAGTTATTTTTCCATATTTAGCAGATATCTATATTTTGTCTTCTAAGTAGCCACCGCATTTTGCAATATGTTCAATTTAAAAATTAGAGAAAGGAAAAATAACATAATAATTATCCTATTATTTTATTTTTTTTGCTTAAAAGTAGCATTCAAAATTTAATATTTATGTTACTAATTTGTGTGGTATATAATTAAGATCGCCTATTGTAGCTTTAGCGTCAAAGTGCATTATCATTGCATTCAGTACATTATTAATGTTTAAGGGGGGCGCGATAAAAATTGTGATCGAAAAGGGGTTCGCCAGTATTGAAAGTTTGAGAAGCACTGACATAAAGAATATATCTGAGTTTGAAAATATGTTACAAATATGGCTAAAACCTGTGAGAAAAATTGTTTGATAGTATTTTGTGCAGGCGATATGTGATGTGTATGAAAGAAAATAATATTAAAAAAATAAAGAATATCTTAGCCATAAAAATCCGTGTTTTTTTTTGCTATTTAATTTATTTAAACACATTACTAGGATCACTGTTAAGAGTGTCCATGAGGAAATAAATCTATGCATTGTTACTTATCTCCGAGAAGATAGTTTTTGGAATGATAGAAACTATTCCGTTGAAAACAGATTTCTCAGAAATTCATCTATCCCCCTTTGTTAGAATGGAGGTGCGTGAATTAGAACAAATTCAATAACATGTTCCTGCTCTTTTCTCGGAAAAAATAATTATATTATCAACCATAAAAATGAATCTTAAAATGTAAAAAAATATAATTTTTTGTTCAAATATCATAATAAAATAGGTGAATTAATCTTAATTTCAGAATTTCATTTCGAAGTGGATTATTAAAAAATATAACTGAACATTAGTAGCAATACAAATTCTTGGGTTGTATTTTAAGAGGTATTAGTAAAAATTTCACGGAATTCAGAATTTTTACATTTTTTTATAAACTGCTTATTGATTTAAATCAATTCTACACAATTTTGCGTCATCAGAAATGGTATGATATTTGTTGTATTAACTTATTGCTTTATTTCAGTGCTTCCCAAACTTTCATTACTTGCGACCTAATATTCAATCATAATTTTCATCGCTCCTTCTTCCCATACAAAAATAATTTATTGAATTCCATGATACTGTAATTTGACGCTAAGTTTAAACGATACGACTTTAACCTCTTAAATGCCCCAGGTGTATATAAACTGCTCGCACTTAGCCAGTGCATTAATTGCCCCTGACGTATATACGTCTTTCCGAAGTACGATCTTTACTGTGCACTCCTATCCATAAAACTATTACGGAGGTTTTGGAATGCAATAAAAGGACCTTAATAAAGTTTGCGACAGATTTACTTATTTTTCAGGATGTGCTCAATTATTCCTTTTCCACCCCCACCTCTTCTTCAATGCACCAAATATACTGACCTAGGTGTTAAAAAACGGTAGCATTGGGGAACAAATTGCGTAATTTTCAATCGGCAATTAAGGGATTAATTATAAACCATAAAAATTACAAATTAAATGCTAATTTTTGTATATCACAAGCCCATGGGGTCACTGGTAATTATTAAACTTGTTCTTAACTAAGCTCTTAAATTAAAATATTGCGCAGTACTGATATATTTCAAAGTGTATTTTATCAGTGTAAACATGTATTTAATTTTTTTATTATGTCAGAATATATTTTGCTTGTTTATTTTAGGTAAAATTAATATATTTTTTTTCAAATAATCTTTTGTTTTTGACTTTCCAATATGTTCGTTCTCCCGTCTAATGGTTATTACCCCCCTTAGGGGGCGCGCCCAACAGTTTGAGAAACACTGCTTTATTTATTTATTTTTGTCTTCTTTCAGATTTCAGTATTTTAGAGGTTAGTGAAAAATAATTATTTTTTTTGTTTCATAATTCTAAATCTCATTTACATTTTAGGACTTGTGTTTATTCTTTTTCTTAGTGAACCAAATTGTAAGAAGTATTTTTATTTTTTAAATAAATACTTATTTGTGGATTCCATTTCTTACAATGAACCTAATTTTCTTGAAGTTTTTTTTTTTTTTTTTACTTTTAAGAATATATTTTTAATAATTTAAGTTATTTTTAAAATGCAAAACTTTAACAGTTTTTGAAAATCTTTTTCAGTAATTATATATATATATATATATATATATATATATATATATAACATAATGTATGTGATGCGTATTGTTTTATCTTTAAAACTCTTATTAACTATTTCAGTAAATTATTAGAAGTCTTTTAGTCCTTGCGATGCGCCTACTGAGAATTTCCAATATTTTATGAATTCTATTGTTGAAGGTATTCTGAAATAGTTGCTACCTGATAAGAGCTATGAGCTTTAGTGAAATTAATAAATCATATACCAATCAGATAGAATTCAATCATTCTAAGAAATATTAAATGAAATTAAACGATTGTTAAATTGTTAATTATCTTTTTAGTGTTCTTTGTTTTCAGTTTAACAAATAAATGCATTTTTAACGTTTTTAAAGGAAATTAATGTACGATATGTAATAATTAATACTGAGTAACTAATAATGTAGAGAAATATTCAATATCTAATAATTAATAAAGGAAAAAAAGGATATATGTTTTCAACAAAGAAAATATGATATGTTTTCAATAAAGATAAAAATTATCATTTTCAAAAATAATATTCATATTTTTTTAAATATGTAAATTCTTAGTAAAAAATAGCAAATTTTATATTTAGTTCTCATAAAAATTGCAAAGCGCATATAGTATTTTATTAAAAATTTGTACTAATTTAATCAGTTTATATGTTTTTAATTATTCTTTAAAATATTCAAAAAATGAAATTTTTTCAAAATTTAAAAATGACAGTTTTCATATATGAAGTATGTTCTTTTCTCTAATACTTGAAATTTGCAAGGGATGAGAGTTTGTTCTTTATTGTATTTATAACATTAAATGGTTATTAATTATGTAAGCTGACATGTTTATTACTTCGAAACAAAATGAATTTTCAATAAAGTGTAACTTTATAATCACAAAAATAAACTGAAAGGCAGACACCCTTGCATTTTATTTTAGTCAAGAAATAATTCTTCTCGGAATGTCTCATTGAAAAAAAAAAGTTTTTATAAATAGCATATGGCTTTTCAAAGTTCTCGGAACAATTTTTGTCTTACATTCTGAATTGCATGAAATCAAATATTTATTAAAATAATCATAGGTTTCCCAGTTAAAAGGTTTTTATAAAATAAACTAAGGGTTTCTCAAAAATTAAACCATAAGTCATTTTAAATTTATATCAATTACAATTTAAAGTGGCAAACATGCCCTTGCCTTTTCGACAAATTATTTAGCATTTACTTCAGTACAGGACTGTGCAATTAAATGATTACATTGAGAAGATTACACATTAGAGTGAGAATGATTACACATTAAATCTCAATGATTATATTTAGAAGATGAAACAAAAAACAGTTCGTGTATGAGTTATGCCATCATGAAATACTTCAACATGCGTCAATTATTATTTTTACATCCACGGCAAATGTAACATGATTATAATATTAAAAAAAACTTAATTGTAAAAAAATACTTGTAATGAACTTCGCAAACTTTCTTCCTGTCCTATATTTTTAATTAACAACTTCTCAGCTGTATATTATATAAACATAATGATATTGTTCTTGAACAATCAAACAGAACCAAAAACATTATGACTTACATTCCGTTAAACACACACAAAGAAATAAAATAATTTCATACCAAAAAACTTGAGGGACGAACAAAAAATGAAACAAACAATAAAATAAATTGAAAAAAATAACAATGACTGCATTTGTGACAGAGATAAATTTTACAGCTCCATAGGGCGCAAGAAATTCTCAAGTGGCTTGGCAAGTCTAAGTACATTAGTTCCCTAGTAAATGCCAAGTGCACTCGGAGTCATATAATATTAAACGTAATGGAGCAAGAAGTATTTGTGTCATGATCTACAATGCCCCTCGTCGAGAATCCTCCTCGAAGTCCATTTTATATCTTCATTTCCTCTAACTCCCAGTTTTGAGGGGGCTTTACACTTTTGTATCCAAATACCAGGGAAGACTTTTTTAGAATTTTGCTTACAAGCAACTTTAAGGAACATGATTTTTTGGATTTAGAAATCTGTTGGAGAGGAGGATTTTGCTATATGTTACAGCATATTTCTTTCAACTAAGCTTCTCGAAGATAAGGAATAAAAAATGGTCATTACCTTTCGAATATATATGCTTTTTACTTTTATTCGAATACTGAGAGTTGCGAACGAGTTTCATATATAGTGTTCCTTTTTTGCTTGAAAAAGACAATTTGTGTTGCTTTGTAAACATTGAAAATGATGTGATATTTTTATTATTATTCTTATTTTAGCTGTTGTACCACTGATACTGTTTAAGATGCAGAGGAAAATTGAATGGATAAATATTCAATTGAGAGAGGAATACTACCCGGTTCGCTTTGTATCTAGCCACCATACAAATCACGGTATATTTTAAATTAATACTTCAATTGTTCAACATGTTTATAGTATGATTGTTACAAAATTTAGTCCATGAAATTACTGAATTTCCTAACACATACAGAATTACCTAGACAGTATTTTATTTCAAAGAAAGCGAAATTTTGAAGACGAATGTAATATATCATAAAACGTAATAAATTCGAACATCATCACATAATTATAAAAAAGAAAACATTTTGATACTAATAAGATGAAGAAAGTCTTAACTGTACTTTAAAAACTCTTCAAAATCTTTTGAAAAATGGTATTAGAACACACGTTTTCTCATAAACAGAATGCAAAAAATGCGGCCGTAATTTTTTCATTGTATGTAGTTATAAGGAAATGTTTCATGTATTTCACACACATTCAAATATTTTTAGTCAATTTATAAAATATTCAGAGCAATAGTTTTGTATATATAAACAAATTTCAAATTTATACAGAAATTTGAGCATTTAAAAAAATGACACATGTTCTTAAATGAGATTTTCAACATACTGGAATTTAATTGTTTTTTTAATGTTTTTTTAAACCTCCGCTTGGGCGGATGTGTGTACTAATATGTCTGCAACTGGATCACGGATCATATATAACATTTCACTGCTGTATGTCAAGGTTTAAGAATTAAATTATTAGAATATGAAAAGGTTCACAATAGTAAACACTTAGTAAGCATTACGTTGTGGATTATTTGGAAACGGTAATACTTATAGTTTTTACTTTCCTAAAAACTTTTCTTCACAAACACAATTGTGTGCAACCCAATGGTTTATTTCTAAGCAATTTGTGTATCAATTTTGATGGTCAATACTGAAAAATGTAATGTATTTGCTTTCTTATTTATTCTTTTTCTCATAATATCAATTTATGGATACATAAATTGTTCCGACATAATACTCAAATAATTGTAGATCATCTTTCTTTTGTCAGAAAGGGACTAACATCTGTAACTATTATAATATAATGTCTTATAAAAAACTTGTTTCATTCAATAAAACAAGGAATCAACTTTATGTATTAAATATTAGTCAAGAGCTAATGCTTACAAAGATAAAAATTATTATATATTAATGTATATTGTTAAGAAAAAATCACTTTAAAAGAGAAAAGAATGTATCAGTTGTAAATAATATTCGTTTCATAAATAGTAACAGTTGTTTTGCTATTTGTATTAAAAATAGTTGATCGTTTTAAGGTTTCCTTAACATTTTAAATAATTTATGTTGCTTCGAAGGAGCAATTGTACATATTGCATTCACAATGAAGCCTAAATCCTTTGAGTGCTACAACAAAAAGAGCATTGTAAATAAATTCGTCTTTTTTTGAAATTTACTACAACATTTATGCTTTAATGTTGCAAAAGTGTCCTAACGGGAATATTTATTATCAGAGAACGGCATCATTTTTCAAAACATTTATTTTTAACTGATGTAAATTTCTAAAAGAAGCAAGGGAAATGTTCTGGATGTCATACTTATTTACTACACTCATATTTATTCTTTATTTACAAAATATGTCCAATATATTTTGGTCTAAGGCAGTAAAGCATTTATTGTTTATGACCACTCAAAAATGTACTTATACGTATTTAGAGCAAAACTGAAGAAATACGTATATTTTTCTGCTTTAATAATAAAGTCAATAGTAATCTCAATATAATTTTCGTGATATATTTACGACAGTCTAGGGCTTTTTCACCGTAAAACTGAGTTTAAAAAGCTCTATTTTAATAAATTTAATTATTTATACAGACATTTTACGTGATTCAAGTAGAACTCCATTCACTTTTTTTTAAAAATAAATACACATTTCAATTATATCTTAGTATAGCATTTTTTAGATTTTTTTAGGGTGAGTGTGCCAATGTATAAAAAATAATCAAGTATCTACCGTTTTAAGTAAAATTAATTTATTTCTATTTGTTTGATGTGTATCTTTACGCTTTACTGTCCTTAATGAACCAAGAATATTTTATTTAAATAATTTACTTTTTTTCTCATTTTCTATTTACTTAAGTATTTTGGTTCTGCGGGCATAAGTTTTAATTCCTTCCGTAGAGTTTACGGTTCACTATGTTGGCAGTGATGGATGGTTCAGAACTTCCCTCTCAACTTTCTTCTTTTCCAGTTTCTTTTCTTGTGAAGGAAATGTATTATAATTCTCTTTTTTCATTTGTGACAAATTTCTTCCTCGGTAAAAATCATACTCCTTTTTAGCAGCCATTTTAAACTAGAGTATTTTCATCTTCTTTTTTGGCGTTAAAATATAAACAAAAATTGTTTATCTTCTTGATTGTCAATATTGCACACACACAATTATATCTTGATATTTTATTTTTTTAAAAAAAAGAAGGCAATTTTTTTTTAAAAAAACCTACCTCTGATGTGTGTATGGTTTACATGTGTGAAATTGTATCATAAGAATAATTGTATTTCTAATATACGTGTCTTGTGGGGAAAAAAGAGTTACAACATAAAATTAAGTTTTTTTTTATTATTTGTACTTAATTCTCTCTACCGACAGATAAGTTATCCAAATTCAAAAACGTCTATGTGGATTGACAGAACGATGTATCAAAATATGTTTTACATGGAATTATCATTGTTTTTATTTCTACTTAATAGTAATTGTTCCATATGCAGATATAGGACAAAATAATACGAACATCTTTGAAAAATGGAACATTTTTATCTAGTAAGGGTTGGGCCATCTTTGGTCTGAATGACAGCTTGTATTCGACATGGGATTGAAAAATAAAGGTCTTTAACAAAGTTCATCGGAATCCCCAAACTTATTCATTGTGTAGGATCGTCTATATGTCAGATAGTGTGTACATGGATGAGGAAGCCGAGCACGGATTTTACCCTCTAATAACCCCACAAACAAACAATGAGGTGCTGATCCGGAGACTGGGAACATGACTTTAGGTGTTAAAATGCAACATCATGCTCATGTAACCAATATTTGAACGCTACGGAGGTGTGGACAGAAGCGTTGTCATCTTGGACAACAGGACATTTACCCGGAAAGAAAATCTGAAGCATAGGGTGAAGAGGATATGCGAGAATGCTTCAACAATGGTGGTCGTCTGTAATCATCCCCCCTCAAGAAAACCAGATGCCCTAACCAATGGAAAGATATTGCCCAAAACATAATCACAGAACCCCCTATATGTTTCATCGGTGAAATCGGACAGTCAACATAAAATGCTTCTGCCGGTGTTTACCGGATGGACACACATCAGGTGGTTCTTGGATAATGTAAATGAAGATTCATAAGACTAGATGACTTGTAGGTGTCTCGGCACTACGGTAGTCTTTTCATAGCATTCCACGTCCAAACTAACATATTTAGATAAACTACTCTTCCATGAATATTCTCAATATGTAACTCCTGTATAATAGCTTTCATTGATGCGGGATTCTGAATGTGGGCATTGCTCTTGGACGTTATCTACTGCACTGCAGTCGTGCGTTTTCGGAAGACTGTCTTCTTCAACACTCGTAAATCATGATCCATCAACTTCATTATTCGCCTTTTGTAATGTTTCACTGAAGACACAATACCCTTGTTTAAGTAGGCGCTTATTACCCTTGACACAGTGGTTTTTTAACCGACCACAAGGCTGGCGGTTCTAGACGCGTATGCTCCATTTTTATCACGTCACTTTTCACGTTGGAGAAGCAGGACATAAGCACGCATTCCCACGAACAGAATTTTTTCATTCAACCCTTATGCAGCCAAATGCTTGACTGCTACCTTCCCTTTCACCACCACTAGACGGCACAATGTTGTGACACGTTCCTGATGTATATTACTCTTAGAAGTCGGAAAAATAAAGCATTTTTAAATGTGTATTCCTATTATTTTGTCCTACAACTGTATACCCTTCTTACGCTTTGCTGCATAGTGATTATTGAATTAAGTATGAAAATGTAAGCAAGCCTTTAATTAATAGGATTTAAATAATAAGCTATAATGTAAAATAGTTATAGATTCCAATGGAACTCTGATATATTTCTAATTGAGTATAATATAAATGCACTGAATCTCTCAACCCTATTTTATGAGCATCAAATATTGTCAATTGTAAATAAAAATGTTATAATTTTCAAAACAAATTAAATCATGGTATATTTGAATAAAAGTTAGACATTTATCCTTGTTTGGGAAATATATTAATTATTTGCTGGTAAAAAGAAATGTTCATTTAAGACCATTTTGTAATGTTCAAGAAATAATTATTTAAAAATATTTGATTATATTCATAATAAAAAGCAAAAAAAAAATATTTTTTCTTGTTTACCTGAAAATTAAGAATCGCACTCTGTGTTTAAAAAACGAGGAATCGCTTAAGAATAAATATGAATTTAAAAACGAGGGAAAATTATGTAATAGTGGATGATTTTTAGTAAAATTCTATAAATGGAAAAATATAACAAATTAATTAAAGTTTTTCATTTATTTTTTTAAAAAAATAAAATGTTTAAAAGTATGTTATTAATGTTTTAAAGATTTTCCAAGATACAGATTTAAAGAAGAGATAAAGATTAAATTTTTGACTTGCCTCATTTTTGCTTTACCAGACCTTTGTTGGGTTGAAAATAATTTGTAATTATAGTTCTAATAATCGTTAAATGTATACATATATTTAAAGAAGGCAAAGCCTGTGGTGAGTAATAATACCTTCCATCTACATTTCTAATAATATGGTAAATTCTGAACTATAATTACATGTAATTAATATTTATTAAGAATTTTAAAACGTGGACCATATTTAAATGCTTTTTTAGACAAGACATTTAAAGGTCCTTATTGCATTGTTTTCAAAAATGTATAGGTAGTGATTTGAGTGTAGTGTTGCTCTTTAAACAAATACTCTATAAAAAAATAAGAGTATCCACTCACATTTAATTTAAATTACTACTACATATATTATCCCAAATGAATTATAGGCTAAATTGTTTTTTTTTCACTATATTATGAAGAAATTAACTAAATTGAATTAATCCAACTCCAGTTGTTATAAATTATATTTCATCTGCTAAAATGCATGATGCGTGTGTATAATTTTTACTTTTACTCCTTTTAAATGGGGCTGCAAATTGGTAATTGCCATTGAAGACTATCTACATTCCACTGGAGTTGTTCTTTTTTTAGTGCGACACCATATAAGTGGATACCAATTGTCACAGTATAATTTTGAAACCCAGTTTTCTCTCCAGCTTCAGGAACCTCAGATATATCCATGCAAGTATGCATTTGGAATTTTTTTTTGCCTAAAGTACCGAAGCCCAAAAAGGCATTCTAGGGATCTTGAACATACATCAGAATCATGCGACGGTCGAATTTGGCATCAGCAAAATCCACGGAGTTCGGCCGTGGTCTAATCTGCAAACTTGACTATACAAGGCTAATGCCTAACCAACTAAATAACTGCAATAAAAAAATCTCTATATAAATGAACCATATTTTTAATAAAAAAATATCTACAATAATTAATCTAAGTTTATTGAAAGAAATTTTTAAAAAAATTGAAAAATTATAAAAAGGTCAATTAATTTTTTTTATTTATTAGAGGTTAGTAAAATATACTTACTTTATAATATTCACTCTCTGAATATAGTTGTATAAAATCGAAAACACTACCAATGTAAACAAAAAATAATAACTTAATACATTATCCTTAAAAGAAAAGAGCAAAAAACACCCAAAGGATTAAAGAGAAAATTTGAAATCATTCATCAATGTCAAAGTAATGAACAGGAAACTCAACCAAATCACTAAATATAATGTCAGTGGAAACTTAAAAAGAAAAAAAAATTCCAAAAACGAATTACTTTTTTCAAAAAATACTTCTGTTTTTGTCAAGAGATAATACATAAATAACAAGTAAGAAATCCAGAAAGGAAATTACTATTACCATCAAAGTTATAGGTAACTTTTTTTTTATGAATATGAAATCTTTTTTCAGTAAATCATATACACACATATGTAAAGGGATATATATATACCATATATATATTTGTATACATACATGTATGTGGATTTGTGAATTTCTCAAAAGAAATTTAAGATTCAAGTAAGGTTCTTAAGTAATATATATGTCATTTTTTTTCTTTTAATTTGAGTTAATTTAAAACTTACTTAGAATACTTAGGGAACCAGCCCTTTATTTCTTGCTAGAAAATACATTTATAGGCCTTCCTGTATATATTATTCAAAAATTATAAAATGGTAATATAAAGGACATTAATCCTAGAACAGCGTAATATATTTAAGAATTAATTTAAATGCTTATGCATTTACGATGTTACTTGGTAGCCTTAAAATCATCTATTATTAATTCCTGTTTCAACCTTAAGAGGAACATAATGCAATTAAAAAAAGTGTTTGGTTTAATGACCTTGTTAATTTTTTTTTCCTTTTACACTAAGTATGTGTATTTTATAAAACAGTTTTTGTCCTCAATATACTACAAAAAGCTAGTCAATACTTTCTAACAGAAAAGTTTAAAAATAATGAAATAATTTTAAAATGCTACCCCTCTCAGAATAAATTAAGTATGAACCTGAAGTTTATGTACAAATGCGTCGAACTATGTGTACCCAAATTTGGTATAGGTTTCTGCTTACCTAATAAATGCTCGTAAAATAGGTTTTTTATGGATTTTTTTTGAAAAATTCTACAAAATGTAAAAATTCTAAATTGAACCGTTTTCCAGAGCGTAAATATTGCTTGGATTTAAAAATGCAAACAAATTTTGTTATATGCACTAATATCAGTACACAGGAAAAAATATGAAAGCATTTGGTACTACAGAAAAATATCTTATCATTTTAAATGAAAAATAACTAAAGATTTGTTTTCCTTTTGAGATAAATCAAATTAAAGTTTTTACTAACCACTTAGATTTGAATAAAAACAAAAATAAAGGTCATCATAGCTCGTTTTTTTTAAGTTTTCTTTTTTTTGAAAAATTAATTATTTTTCCTGTGGGGCTGCTGATTGGCATCTTTACCATTGCAGACTTAGTCCGTTTTACTGAAGCAGGTGTGGCACCATATTGGCGGATATCAATTACCTTACGGTAGTTTTAACATCCAGTTTGCTTCCCAGAGAGAGATACCTGAGATCGTTTGATGAGAAACTGTACTATGAATTTAATTTTGCCGAGAACATCCGACCCAAACAGGCACTGATGAGTTTTTCTTCATGGCATGTAGTCATATGGCATGGATGCTGACCGTTTTCTGTATTCTGAAAATTCCCCGACTTGGGCCGCGGTTGGGCCCGCCACCTTAAGCGTATAAGGTCAGAAACAAATCAATTATGCCAGCATCTTGATGTGAGATTGCAGAAAAATATATAAATAATAGTTTTGATTAATAACTTTTTTTTGAATTTTTGAGTTTTTTTTTCTCAAATTAATCACCTTGACCCCATAACTTTCATATATTTTATTTGTGATAATTTATTTTATAGTTTATGTTTTTTATACATTTTGATGTATTACAATTTCGCAGGAAATGCAAAATAAGTTCTTGCTCTATCATGTGTGTATTAACTTAAAATTTTAATGTTCACACCTTAATTGAATTTTTTAAATAAATTACAATTTTTCACTTTTACGTTGTTGCATCATTGTTTGTTGATTCTCAACACTCTTTTTTATTAAATATATATTACTAAAAACTCAAAAATGTTATAAGTATCACAGAATGCTTAAACATACATACACTAATAAGACAAACTAAAAGTTGAATATAAGTGTCGTGAAATAAAGCGATACATGAATTGAAAAAAGGCATAATATGCCCTTTTCTTAAGGATTCAGAAAAAAATGTAAAGTATTATAGCATTCATTAAAATAATCGCAAGCATACTTTTAAAATAACTAAGATTGGATTTAATAAGTACACTTCGATAAGTCATATTTTTGGTAGGGAAATTTGAAATATTAATTATTTGTATCAGTAATAAAAATTTATACATTCATTTTGTTTCACAAAGGTGTTCTCAACGAGTGAAATTGATTAAATACATTTATTTAATTCTGGTAAAATATTGTATGTGGATTTGATGAATTTTTGTAAAATAATGTTCAATCAAAACCTTAACAAATGTTAATAACATTTTTAAAACATTTCTGAAATATATTTTGGTAATTTTTTTTAAATTAATTTATAACTTACGATTTCCAAATAACAACAAAAATTTAGTTATTTTCTTCAAAACAGCTTATTAGTACTTGGTTTTTTAAAAAAATTTTTTGTTACGGAATACATTTTACTTTATCTGATTTTTTTGAATAATTTAAAATAAACTGTTTGTATGTTCTTGAATTTATCAAATTTTAAATAAATTCTTTTGCATAGTTTTACGATAATTTGTACAATTTTCTGTATGAAAACATATGTTATACTTCTGTTCATGTTTTTCATTAGTTGATAGCTCATCAAAAAATAAAAGGACTTCAATCGGCAACACTTCCAAGAACATTTCTCAAGAAATATAAAGACAAATATTTCTTAATATCTATAACTTACAGGGAAAATCCCTTGGGAAAAATATACAATCATTATTGGAGAGCTGAAATTGCTGCTTCCATCGATTCAGCAATGTTTTTATGTTCATCCGCAATATTAAAGAGGCCATTGAAGGAAAGGTTTAACTTTGAGCTCCTTTGCTAGATCCATTTCTAACTGGAGTGCTCTGAAAGAACTGCCCGAATGTCCTGCAGAGGGAGTAAGGCAATCAACTAGCATTAAGAGAAAGACAAGGCAGTTGATAAATTATTGACTCTGTTCAGTTATCCCTCTGATCCAGCTCATGATATAAGAATTTTGTTCTTTCTTACTTGTTTCTATTCGGAAGAAACATAACGCAAAACAACTTGCATTTTGACATCTCACGATTCAGAGGTTTTGTTAAGATATTTTTTAGTTTGGTTACTTTATTAACTTATTTTTATTATAGCATTGACTTAAAATGTATAAAAAAATTTGCATACAAGGTATTTTATCATTCAAACACACAAAATGTAGATCGCTTATTTTTAACTGATTATATCGAATATCATTATCTTTTCTCAAAATGTTTCTTCTATTTATTTCAAATTTTTAAGTTTTAAAAATAAGTTATTTTATTAGTAGTTAAAAGTCTGTTTCTAAACAAGTCTTTTTTTTGAAAAATGAAATTTATTCCAATGTTACATTATATTAGAAATTCAGATACTTAAATTACGTTTAAGAAAAATCCCTGGGCTCATATCATAACTTCAAAAATTTATTTTGTATGTTCCGCTTTTTTTTAAAGAAATAATGGAACGTGATATTAATTTATATTTAAATCAGCATAAGAACTTGATGTGGTATTTTGATTTAAAAGCATTGTTCACACACATAAAATCGTTATGTGAAACTAATTTCATATAATCCAAACGATTTATACAATTTCATAATTTTTATGATGCGCATGATGTACAACAACTTTGCTTTGGGTATTTACCAAGGTTACAGATTGTAAATAAAAAAAAACATTTAACAGATACCTTATTTTAGGAGAATAGTATTTTCTGTTTCAATGCTTTTAATGTATAACATTCTAGGCGAGTAAATATAAAATAATGTATGTAGGGGAAATATTGAAAAAAATCAACTATGTATATTGTCACTGTGATTTACAAAAAGAATAAAATTATAAAATAAATACATAGTCAAGTATTAGAATTTAAACAACCTCAAATAGTGATATTTTTGCAACGATTAAAATAAATTTTAAGGGAAGTTGGAAACCTGTCTCTTTCTCTATACTGACAATGTTAAATTGGCTGTTTTCGATGTACCTTTTCTCAAAATCTGTTTTATGTACATGCTCCAAATTTTTCATACTAATAAAGTACACCTCTCTCATTATACTAAAATGAGTTTTTAGCTAATTTTGAATTTTTTAATAAATTATGAAATATTTTATCAAATATTGCGAAATTTGATCCATTTTTTACTTAAAAAATTTGTAAAAATTAAATTTTTCAATATTTTACAAAAAGCTTATTTTAGTATATATTAGACATCATTATAAATAATTCATAAAAAATTTACATACCTGTGAACAGTAGTTTCTCAGAAAAGGTACATCGCACATTAAAATTTACATTTTGAGATAAATTGAGTTTAATGTATACAGTGAGACTTCTAATCGACTAGGAAATAAAAAATATAAAAGGCTCAATTTAAAATAAAAGATACATGTTTTGGTTTATATTAGTCGTTACACTTTTAAGCAAAAACAAAGCAATTTGTTTACAATTTTCGCCATTAAAATGGGCGTGGCCCAAATTCAACGATTATTTAAAAATACGTTTTAAGGGCTACTAAATACCCTGGAGGTTAAAGTAAGGTATTTTTAGAAAGGTTAAAATCTAAACAGTTTGAAAATGTAAAAATCTCAAATTGTCAAAAAAATAAGATTTTAGCTTTCCAACACCCCTTAAAAGCGTAAAAAATATTTAATAAATATCTCTTACAATATACAATAGTGGGAAGATACTTTTGTTTTAAATTTTACATCTCCAAGGAATAAAGAAAGAATAAATATTATGTTACTTTAACTTCAATGTATGTCTAGGGATACAATTCCCTAGAAGGATTTCTTATGATCCGAGTATACAAAGTAAGAAGTTTCCACAAAGCTGGATAACACAGAAATAAATGTTACACAATGGGCTCTGACGAGAATTCTCTCCATCGTACGGGAGAATCAAAATAATAGAAATAAAGTTTTCTTCATTGTGTTTAATCTCATCGAATTATGAATGCTCTTGATTTTGCTAATTAACAACTTTCACCATTTATCTTCGCAACAAAAAAGAAATTTTCAACATTTTTTAAGGCAGATTATGTTTAGTTTTATTTCAGATATTTTCAAGTGATTAAGGTATCCGGCTACGTTCGAGACCACTATTTTTAAAAAAAGCGTATAAATGTGAACATTTTTTTTTAACATTTAGTGTCATATTAAATGTAATATACATATAAAATGGATTTAAGAATAATACTAAAGAAAAACCTTATTTAAATCAGTGCTTCTCAAACTTGCAATGTTTGCGACCCAATTTTTAATCATAATTTCCATGGCGCCCCCCTCTCCATACAGTAATAATGTATGTATTGAATTCAATAACAACGTACTTTGACACTAAATCTACACAATATGTTTTTAATTTTATTAATTGTGCAAATTATCAAGATAAGTATTAAATTGTGTACATAATTTTGTAAATGATAAGCCCATGGGGGTCTCTAGTAATTATTAAATATGTTCTTTACTTAGTATTGATGAATTCAATGATCAAATGCATTGTTCAGTACATTATAAGTACATTTAAAGTGCAGTACATTATGAGTTATAAGTACGGATACATTTTTAAGCATATTATATCACTATAAATGTATTTATTTATTATTTCAAAAGTATTTTGTTTTGATTCCTTTCAGTAAATTAATACTTTTTTAAAATCTTTTATTTTTGGTTTTTCGATATACTCGCACCTCCATGGTGAGATTATTCCACCCTCTAGGGGGACGTGCCCCATAGATTGAGAAACACTGATTTGAATGCAAATTTTTTGGCACAAAATGAAGAATCAATATAGCATAGACTTAAAACACTTTCTTTTTATGTAAAATGCTTCTACAATAATAATATTTTACTCGTGTATATGTATTTTTGAAATATACAATATAGAAGAAGATTTATTCATAGTTTAATACATCAGTGTAGGGAAATTTTACTAAAATACTAGGCATTATTTCAAATGACAGTTACTCTGACAATAATGGGAATTTTTCAAAACTCGTGGCTCAAGTCTTATGAACAAGTCTTAGCTATACATAGGTAAATTATTATTAATATAGACTCCTTTTTCATAAAAGGGCAATGTTTTAAATCTATGTGATATATTCTTTATTTCTTACTAAAAATTGCATTTAAATAATTTTCCTTGCAATAGTATTCTTAAAATCATTATATATGTATATTCTACTAACTGTTAATAAATATCAAAGACATTATTCATTTAAATGTTTTATCAAAACAATGGCTTTGAACATAGTCAGATACCTTAAATTCCTTTCCTTGAGAAGAAGTATAATTAGAAGATAATATAATATTTTTTACCATTTTTCAACATATACATGACTTGTACGCTTACATATTATTTCAATAATTATTTTTTTAAAATTTTTCCAGTTTTTGAAAATAAATATTCCATGACACATTTATATTCGTATTATAACACAGAAATTTGTAGAAAATTTAGTACGATCCAGAAACTAAATTTTCAAATTTCGTGATGTTTCTTTCTGATTGCAGTTATAGAATGAAAAGTTTCACAATTGTTTACCAGCACATTTTTGTTTCCTTTTTTAAGTGCGCTTAAAACACTAAAGTTTCCCACCCGCTTCATAATTTGAAGTAAAATTTAAAAAGTTATCTACTTTATTAATGTTTTACAAAAGTAAAAAGTAAATAAATAATAAAAAAATAAAATAAAATATTGCTTTTGCAAATTTGCGTATTTTTAAATTTACTGCAGACACTTGGAATATGTTTGTGAGGTTTATGGTAATAACAAATGAAGTTAAAATAGTTTTAAGGTATGTGACTACCCCAAAATCCTCGGTTTGGAGAAAATTTTCGAATTTTTTTTTTTATGTTTTTATATTATAGCCCATACGCTTAAGATTCCAAAAATACTTTATTTTAGTTCCTACGATATTTAGAAGCTAAGTTATAGCTTATTTAGTAAACCGGAAATGGAATTTCAAAACCGGAAATGGGTGTTTAAAGAGACATAAAAATGTAAACAAAAAGTTTAAACGTCTTTTTCGTGACTTTTAAGCAATATAAATGTCTAATATTTATGGTAAATATAGATCAACGTATCCTTTACTTATTTATTAAGTATCCGTTACTTATTTTTTTAATCTGGCAACTGTTTTTTTAATTCAAGCTTGTTTTACTGAATGGCAATAATAATATCGTTTATAGTTTGTTTACATTCTTCATTCTAAAGCGTTCTTCTTAATTATTACTTACTTTTGAGAATTTTTTAGTTAATTCATTAATTTTCATTTAATTAACGTTTTATTTGATTGTGAGTAATTTCAAAATGCCGAAAGCTAGATCGAAAGTATCTAGAAAGAGAAAATTTTATGGTAATAGGTTTACCAAGTTAGCACTTAACAGTAATAATAGTACGTCTGCAAGTGAAGCGAAATTGAGCACTTTTGACAGTTTTCATGTGCCTGAACCTGAATTTCATGGTTCTACAGGAAAAAGAATTATTAATTTCCAAGCTTTGATGGGAATTATTTCAATCTTGTGTTGTCCGGAATGTTATGCAACTGGATTGAAACTGGCAGAAGATTCTAAGGAAGGACTTTGCTCTAATGTGTGTGTGGCTTGCAGTTGTGGGTTCATGACTGGCTTTATTTCTACTCCTAAAGAAAATAAGAAATTCTCTCTCAATACTTTATTGGTATTTGGATTGAGATTGATTGGCAGAGGATTCACAGCTGGTAAGAAGTTGTTATGCACTTTAAATTTGCCATGCATTTCTAAAAATACCTTCAGAGCTCATGAACTCAAACTGCTGGAAGCAGTACAGTTATGTTCTGAAGAAAATATGAAAGCTGCATCTAAAGAAGTGCAAAATTTAAAAAAGTACAACTTGTGGTGTTTCGGTAGAATGCTCATGGCAGCGGAGAGGCCATATGTCACTTAATGGCTGCGTTTCAGTTATTTCCATTGATACGGGAAAAATTTTAGATCTGGAAGTAATGACTCAGTATTGTAAAATGTGTGAATTGAATGTGAAACGTGAGCATGTATGTTCAAATTATAAAGGATCCTCTGGAAACATGGAAGTTGTTGGAGCTTTTAGAATTTTTGAATGGTCACTAATCAAACGAGACCTGCAATACACCGAGTACTATGGTGATGGTGATTCCAAGGGATTTTTACAAGTGAAGGATATATATGGTGAAAACAGTGTCACAAAACTTGAATGTATAGGACATATACAAAAAAGAGTAGGCTCACGTTTAAGGAAACTAAAAAAGAACACCAAAGGACTTGGTGGGAAGGGGAAATTAACAGATAAATTTATCGATAAACTGCAGAACTATTATGGGATTGCCATCCGCAGCAATGTTGGATGCCTCGAAAAAATGCAATCTGCTGTAATAGCTGCCTTCTTTCACTGCTGCTCTAGCAATCAAAATCCCATGCATGGGCAATGTCCAACAGGGAAAGACAGCTGGTGCAAATATAAACAAGCATTAAGTGATGGCAAAGTATATGTGGACAAAACAGCAGGCCTTTCAAATTACGTGATTAAAGTGATAAAGCCTACTTATTTAGCACTCTGTGATAAGGAGTTACTAAAAAAATGCCTCCATGGCAAGACTCAAAATAATAATGAAAGCTTTAATAATGTATTGTGGTCTGTTTTGCCGAAAGAAATTTTTGTTCATAAAAAAAAACTTTGTTTTTGGGTTCATACATGGCTGTCCTCTTATATAATTCGGGTTGTTTAGGGCTATTGCCTGTATTTAATTATTTAGGTATAGGAATTGATCCAACGACACTTAAAAACTATATGGGAATTGACAAGGAGAGAATTCAAAAATCGAAACGCCAGTCATTACCCTCAACAAAACTCTCCAGAAAAAAACAAAAAGCCAAAAAAAGTCCAAATTAGCTAAAAATGAAGCTAAAGAGGGCTTAAGCTATAAATATGGGGAGTTTTGAAAATGTTTAGTGAGTAGAAAAGTAATTATTTTGAGTTAAAATTATTAAATGTGTTTTACGAGAAACTTATTAAATATTTTTATTCACGATAAAGCTCACTACACAAAATATTGTTAAGATACTAAATCTAAATTTTCAGAACATGTTTTATATAGTTATATCTGTGTTATGAATCAAAATCTAATCTCTGTGTATATGTTTATGTATTTTATTGCTTTTTTATGAAAGAAAAAGCATTAATTTTTTTTTTTAAAATTTGAGTTTTTGCATAAAATTTGGCATATTTAAAAAACTTTCAAAAACATTACAATTTTTTTTGATTCCTATCACAGATAAAGATGTTGTTTATGTACTCTATAAATATTATTTAAATACTTTTATTAGAATTTTGTGTACAAGATTTGTCGTAACTGCAATTTTTCACCAAAATTTCGCTAAAAACAAAAAATTGTTATAGTCTACAAAACTCTCCAGAAAACAACAAAAGGGTAAAATAAAGGTCAAATCAGCTTTACATGAAGCTAAAAAGAGCTTGAGCTATAAATATAGTGAGTTTAAAAAGTGTAAAATTAGTAGAAATTTTTCATGTAGTATTAAAATCTTTAAATGCATTTCCTGAAAAACTATGTTTTTCAATTTTTTCTTCACGGTACAGTTCACTACAGAATTTCTTTTTAAGATATTGACTTGAAATTTTTAGAAAATGTTTTATTTAGTGTTATCTGTATTCTAGACTATAATCTAATCTCTGTGTATATATTTATTTATTTTATTGCACTTTTTGTGAGAAAATAACATTAGTGTTTTGTAAAAAATTGAGTTTTGCATAACCATAAAAAATTAAAACAACTGAAATTGAACAGAAAAAATTGACATATCTCAAAACTTTCATGGAAGTATTTACAAATTTTATAGCTATCAACACACAGATAATGATGTCATTTATGTACTGTATAAATATTATAAGAATATATTAATTAGAATTTTCAATACAATCCTTACCGCAACTGCAATTTTTCACTAAAATTTCACTCAAAATTCCCAATATTTCCAAAATTACTTTTAACTTTGTAAGAACTGTATTGTAATTCTTACTATTATGTCCCATTTCAAATAAAAAAAGTTTTATTTAATTGAAATTTTATATATTTAAAAAAAAGTGCTCCGAAGGTAGTCACATACCTTAAGCACAAAAAGTATTTTTATATGTTCTCTAAATAATAAATGGTTTAGTAAACTAAACTTTTTATTATTTAGTATTTATTCAAAAGATCAAAATAAAAGGTTATTCATAATTATTAGTTGTTTATAAACATTAACAAAAATACTAATTAAAGTCTCTAATGATACATTAGGTACTTAATAATTGTCCTTATTACAACAGGCGTATGGCATTTTTATTTTGGTGTAAAAATTTTCTAAACCGACGATTCTTAAACTGTTGGGGGCACCCCCTAAAGGGGGCGTGATAGCTTTTTATGGGAGAAGGCGATCATATCAAAAAGTCGTAAATAAAAGATTATTTAAGCAAATTATTAATTTACCGAAATGAAGCAAAACAATTAATATTCTGGTATAATAAAAATTAAAATTCACATTTATACCCTGATATAATACATAGGTGTATCAGTAATGCAAAATACATTTGATAATTTATTTATCTACAAAATTACGGACGAGTTTAACATTTGTTGGTAAGTCCCATCTGCTTGTCTTAAAAAGCTGAGTTTTTCAAAGGAAGGTTTAATTTTAGACGTTGGTACTCTTAAGTTATTTTTCTACATTTAGCTGAAAGCTATATTTACTTTCAAATCAGCTATGATAAAGTGGATAATTAGTCTTTAGAAACAGATGATTGACGAAATATTTCATTTTTTAAAAAAAAAAATATTTTGCAATCTGTTTTAATTTAAAAATTAGAAAAAAAATTAACATGATGCTTATCCTTTTATTGAAAAGTAACATACACAAAATTTAATACTTATCTTGTTAATTAATGTGTTCGATTTATATTTAAAAGTGCCCTATAGCTTTAGCATCAAAGTACGTTATTATCGTTTTCAATATGTGCCTATTGTATGGGGAGACGTGTGCAATAGAAGTTATAATTACAAATTCGATCACAAGTATTGAAAGTTTGAGAACTACTCTAAATACAATTTTAGAAATAAATGCATTATAAATTTTACCACCCTTGGTATTTTTGCCCTGCTAAAGTAACGGGGCTAAAAATATTTACCTGGAAAAAAAGAATGTCTAATTCTATTTTTTTCGCATTTTTATTTATGCTGAAATAAAAAAACAACCTAAAACGTTATTTATATCTTACCGCATGTAATTAAGCAAAGCCCTACAATATTTTAAATAACTTGTATAAAAATGTAGCTTAAAAAAAAGTTTACCTAACTTTTTAACATAAGTAAATGTATTTTAGCTTCATTTAAAAATACTACAACACTATAAAAGTCTTAATTTAAAAATTAAAGTACTTTTCCTTAATTTAAAATAATACTATTCATGTATTTTTTACTATGGTTTCCGGGCAAATGAATTTCCAATAAAGCTGAACCTAGAAAGTTTTTTCTTTGAGGTTAATAACTCTATTGTCTGTAAAAACCTCATAAATTTAGATCATGTTTAAAATTTTTTTTAAAAAAAAATTCTTACTTATTATTTTTATTTAATTTAAAAGACTACTAATTAAAAGCAAACAAAATATATTGTATTATTACTGAATCAGTCTACTTTAAACTAAAAATTGTAATGAAATTCATATTACTCGTATATACATGTATAAACTTAAAAGCATACGTTGCATAAGTTCCACAATTTAACAGTTTAACAAAGTAACTAAATAAATTGTGTCATATTTATAGATTACAAGTAAACTAAAAATAGTAATAAAATGTATAATAATACTATATTTGATGACACTCAAGACATCCAATCAATCATCGCGAGTTACTATCATGTGTACAAATTAATATCTGGTAGGTATGATTATATTTTCTAAAATTCCCAAAAAAACCAAGGTTTAATGTTCTTAGGAACATTTTACCTATTATACAAGTTAAGATTATGTATTGTAATATATCATTGTACAAGATTAAGGATGAAAGACACTGCATATTCATTTAGTGAACAATTCGCATTTCTACGTCATCTTGTCCAACATTACGAGGTCAATCACAACGACACACAAATGCATAGTGCTAAGATGTTAGATGCATCATGGAATAATTTCAGCATTTTTATGATACTTCTACGTTTTTGTGTCTCTCTTTCAGGTTTGAGTATTATTAGAAGAAAAAAAGCTTGCTTTGTATTTCAATAGTAGTGGAAGTAGCTTAGCACGGTTGCTTAATAGATTCAATAGCACAAAAAGGAAAATATGCGATGATTATAGTTTCAATAATTATTTATGTAGAGAGACATTATTCCTATAAGCTTGAAAAAAACACGTTTTTTTATATTCTTCGATATAAACTTTGTAATAGTATAAATAAATATTGACCTAATAAGTCTATTTTACTGTATTTTAGCTCTATTGAATTTAAATTATCTCATCATATTATTTAACTATTTTTCAAATGGATATTTTTTATATTATTCAATTCCCAAATTTATAAAGTGTTCAGCAAAAAGCAAAACTACACCTTACATGGAAAGTTGAATCACTCCTCATCAATAACATACACAATAATTATATGTACAACATAAATGAAATATTTATGGATAATCTGCACACACACACACACAATTTGAATACCGTTCGATTAAAAGAGACTTGTTACTTATATACGGAAATAATACTTTATGTATTGGGTGTGTTTTGAAAATTTTTTACGATTTCAAATTGCGAATTCTTACTAATCCTCTGAGAAACATTCTTCCTAGAATATTATATTGTAAAACAATTTTAGGCAAAGAAACCGTAATTTATGTTAATGAGGATTACTATTTAACCCGGCATCACTCGCGTGAAAAAATGACCGAAAGTTCTTGCGCAGGTAATCTCATATCCAAGGGTGTTTGTATTCTGTTTATACCGTAATATTTGTATACACAAGTTTTTAAAAAAAGAAAATTAGGAAATACAATATGTTTATTACATTTTTCTTACGTAAATTTAGTTTTTATTTTCTTTTTTATAAGGGAATTCAGCACATTGTTTGTACACTTCTTTAATATCGTGAGAGAGTGCGGTGTTTTCACTGGATCTTAATTTTTCTTTTTTATTTATTCTTTATTTTTTTAAAATTGAACAAATAGGAGTAAACTTCTCTATTCTTTAAATTCAAAAAAAAATTTAAATTTCTTTTTTTAAAATTTATTTTATCTTATTATTCTAGCAATAGTCTTTTTCAAAATTATATGTGAAAGTGGATAAGATGTGTACCAATTGTCTTTTTTTAAAATTCGGTTATTCCCAAATGTTTTATGTCTCTAAATGTAAAATATTTATTTTCAAAAGTGTCCTTCTCTTCTAAATCTGGATCGATTTCAGTGGAGGAATTATACTTGCTGTTAAACATTTATCATTTAATTCTTCATCATCATAACTGCGAAGAGAATTTCTTCATACGAAAATACTGTTAAACTATATATACCTATTAAATACTGTATCTATTAAATTACTTAGATATTGCATTTATTCATCATAGCTACAATAATACGTCATAGAATAAGGAAGATTTAAAACGTGCTCATGCATTCAGAACTATAAAGGTGATTTACGTGCAGGATATTACATACCCCAAGAGACGGTATCCAAAAATATATATTTAAAAATCGCCTGCAAGCTAAGACCCCTAAAAATTATCACGTACATCTCAAGTAACAAATGTCGGAATATGCCTGGTAAAATTCATTAATGCTATACTTTTAAATAATACTCTCAATAACTTCTACTCAAAATATGGCCATGTTATACAAGTATGTAATGAAAAATATTTTTATGAATTTTGAGAAATTAATGCTTAAAATAGTGTGAATACGTGTAATGTACATCTGGATGTTTAATACATCTATATTACTTTCTGTTGTATTTATTTTATGATAAACATTGTAATATTCATAAGAAACGCTGTACCTTTCATTATTATGGTGATTCAATGGAAATTTGGTGAAATTTGGGAGCTATAACAAAATTGGCATATTTTTGGTTACAAAATATGGCGTCTTGGTGATTACTTTAGGTGACTTGGCTATCATTTGGATGCTTCTGAAAATTAATGAGGAAATCTTTAAACTTAACGATCAATGACGTAAGCGTATTTCTTGAGAAAGAACTGGAGAACAGTCATGTAGCTGCTCGCTGAAACTGAGTCAGCAATACTTCGTATGCTGAAGAGGTTGAGGGATTGCTTTTAGATAATCTTTCACAATACGTACTTGTGTTTTAGACACTGATAGCTTCGCCCGAAAACTGTAAAATAATTGGAAAATTTAAATGAATTTTAGTACTAAACGCGTTTAATTTAAGGATTATTTTTCTACCAGAAATTGTCATGGTTACCAAAAAACTGGTTTGCTCTTTGAGATTGATGGTATAAAATCCATGAATCTTAATCTATGTAATATCCTTGGCATTGTTAGGAAAATAAATTTTATTTCTTACGTCAACAGTTTAAGAAAGTGTTACAGAAACATATTTTTCAAAGTAAATTATATTAACACAATTAATCAACAATCAGATTAAAAATTAAGTAAATGTTTATTAAATTTATCAGTTTATCCGGAAAATAAATTTTATATTGCATAATAAATCATCATTGAGTTCTTATACATGTATAGATTAGTGCAAATATATATTTCAGTAAATTTTTAAAAGCTTCTCATAATGATAAATTTATTCATTTCTCATACAGTTAAGTGTATTTTGGTTTATTTCATTCGAGTTACTCTTGCGAATAATGTTAGATCAAGTTCGAACAATCCGAACTTTGTAATGACTCTTTTATTTTTCTTATTCTATGGTCAGTTTAGTTCTAGGTACATGAAACAGTCATTTAGTCCGAAGGATTTTGGATAGTGAAAGGGTGCTAATTATCCTTGTAGTGAAGTATCCTGATTCGTCCTTTGATGTAGTTTTTTGTTTCTATTTTCTCAGCTGTACATAAGGAAAATGCTGACAAAGAACGGCATCAAAATTTTAGCTTAAGATAGTTTGTGCCATTTGTTTGATTATCGATAGGTTACACGGAATTTTTGGGACCAAAGACAGTAGCTAAGTAAATGTTCTTAGTTTTAAAGAAAAATATAAAAACATTTATTTTCCAGAAAAAAATATAATTTGAAAGAAAACATGGGTCTTGTCTAAATGTTTCAAAATATTCATTCATCTGATTAGTTTTCTCTAATTTAAAATAGTTTTATGTTTTAATCATCAAATCTACACTTTTAGATAAGATACAATTATCTATTCAGCTTGAAGAAATAAAAAAAAGTTTGTTAAAATTCAATTTATTAACATTTCACTCAATTATAAAATTCTTGAATCCTTAAACTTTATAGAAAAGCAAATTCATTTTTCAAAATCAGGGATTTTAACTATGAAAATTTTTAAAACCGTATATAATTAATCTTCAGTATGAGAGATTTTACCTACTTTTGTGGTAAACATTTCATTTCGCTTTGATTAAAATGTATTTCTGCGTAAATGTCTTGATTTATCTTATTTCTTTTAGCCTTATAAACTTCCTGTATTTATTTTTATCTATTTTCTTCTCAATTCAACTTGAAGAGTTTAAATAAAAAGTGTTGACTTCATAATATAAAGCATAAAAATATAATCAAAGAGGAATGATTTCATTTAAATATTCATAAATTTAGAGAGTTGATTCTTATGAATTACGAAATATATTTGAATAGTAATTCTTCACCAAATATATTTTGTCCAGTTATGTGTTTAACATTCTACTTTTATTCTTAGCGTACTTTTTTTAAAGCATAAAGTTTTGCCTTTGATTTATTTTATAAGTAGTAACACAATATACATAGTTTTCTTCTATTGGGTATTAGAAAAAGTTCTAACGCTTTTGAACACGTGCACTTTTATGCGTTGAAGATCTTTAGAAAAAGTTGAAATCCGACTAAAACCGGTTTGAACAGTCAGTTAATATACTATTGGTGATTTGTAAACTTTTAGTGCATTTTAGTCAATTATTTTAAACTTGTGAAACTGTCAATTTGAGTAAAGAAAACGTGCTTTTAAGGGGACTTGGCACCCTTTGAGCAAACTTCTTTATTTACGTATTTAAAAATTGTATTTTAACATTTTATACAATGTTTCTATTCTAGAAAATGTTACCAGATGAAAATATTCATATATTTTATTCACACAATTTTAAAAACTTAAATTTTTTGAAGAAAATTGGGAAAATCTTAAAATCCTACTCCTTTTGTAAAAATTATTTTTTTGACCTAAAATTTTTTTATTATATTCTTATGGATGTTCTTAACAACTTTAGAAATCGATTTTAGAATAACTTCAGTCGTTTTCGAGAAAAAAATAAAATGTTGATATACAGGCTAAAAATCAACGAAAAAGCCAACATGTCTTACATTTTTTTTAAAAAGTATTCAGTTTATAGCAAAACGTATCACTAATTTTATTACATACTCTATTTTTAACACTCAGGAAAAAATGGAAGTGATTGGTAAATAATTGTCGAAGGAGTAGCATTTTGAATGCACTAAGGTTTCGAAAAACACAAACTGAGAAAAACTACTTTATAGTTTATAATTCTGAAAAAATAATTATTATAAGCTTAATTAAACTTAAAATACCACTTTAAGATATTAGCTATACGTTTTTCTTTAAAATAATTGCATTTTCATATGTTTTCAACCCACACATTTTTATAAATGATCAACTTTTAGAGAGTACTAATTGCACAAGAAAACTCAAGAAAAACTTAAAAAAAAAATATTTTTTCTGTCACGACAGAAATTTTAGCTGTTTTTCTTCTTATAATATTAAAGTATAACATTTGTATGAAAAATATATCAGGAATAAGAACTGAAGTTATAAAATTATTAATATAAAATGCCTTAATTTAAAAATTTTACATGCACACATTTCACAAGGAAGAAAAATTACATTATTCTGCTTTTAATACTACACATTCTTTTCATAGTTATTATTTCTATTTATAAATAGATTTTTTTATCATAACGCATTTTTTAGCTTTTTTTTCTAAAAAGGGTGTGTGGCTGAATTGCCTTATTTGTTTTCAAATGAAGTTTTATTCAACTTCTAACTTTCCGACATGCACAAGTGATATATCAATCTAAAGATAATAATGCAAAGAATAAGATTAAATGAAAATAAAAAAACGATAGATTTGTGATTTTTAGGGTACCAAATCCTCTTAAGACGTATGTTGTTTGAGTTTCAAAACGGGAATACCGCAATGGAAGGAAAAGAAACTTAGGCCTACCTTGAAAAAGTCATTTTTCGTCTACATAAGGCATTTTTTTGTATTTCAAAATTTTATACATAGTCTGAACGTTTTCCTTTCCAAAACCGTTTTTTTCCTTTACAAGAATTAGAAATAAAGTTATAGTGATTTTAAAAAATAACACTCTCTATGCAAAAGGGCAGTAAGATAAAACTTTAAATGAGTTATTCTCAAAATTTTCTTTTCAAAAATAACACTTTATCAGATGCATGATATCTTAAGAATCAAACCAGATAACGTTTTGAAATTTTGTGTGTGGGAATATTTATTATACTATTTTTCAAAAACAGGACCATAATGTTTGCTGTAGGTTAAATATTATTTTCATTTAACGTAGTTTTTATAAAGAAAAAAATTTAAAAATATTAAAATTTTCATATTATTATGTATAACTGCCTGTATTTTTTTATTTTAATATTTCTCTTAAATTTTATTTCATTTTGAAGAGCATCGTAATATGTGTATTGTGTATAAAGAAAATTATTATAAATGTAACAGAATTTTTTACACAGTGTTACCTGTCTTAATTTGGTAAAATTTTATTGAAAACAACCAATTTTTCTAAAAGTACAACATTTATTTAAATTTTTTATGCATTTACATATTTGTTTTTTTTTATTTTTCTTCCTAAAAACACTCAATTTGTTTCAAAAATTGGGGGTGAAGGTAGGCAGTCACCGTAAGAGACGTGTTTGGAGAGGAAGCAGTAATAGCTCGAACATGACAAATATGGCTTGTGTAATTTTTCTATGAAAGATGAACTCAAACCAGGAAGGCCACTAGAGCTCAAGAAGAGCTACACATTATGTTTAAGACAAATCCTGATTTAACTTCCCCAAATGTTAGCTTCAAGTTTGGAACTAATTTGAATTGCATTAAAAAGCTGGTTTTTAACAATTTTCAATTTGGGTACCTCATGAATAAAGTGAAGCAATTTTAACAATTAGAATTGTGATGTCCTTTTGAGGGAATAAAGAGCCATTTTTTTGCTCCAATTGTTGAATTGAGATGAAATGTGGATTGTGGTTCAACGCGTGGTTAGAAAAGAAGCACGTGCTTACAATGGAGAAATCACCATCCACATCCAAAGCTGGCGAGCATCAAAAGAAGGTTATATTGTGTAGTTGGTGAGACAACAAGAGTATAGTGTACTATGAGTCGCTGAAAGAAAATGAAACAGATGTTGTTGTTCGCAACTTCATGTTTAGAATAAAGATAATTCAGCATAAACGTATATTGTTGACCAATAGAAAGCGAGTGATTATCTATCATGACAACGCTGGACTTCACGTGGCGAGAACACCACTTAAATAATCGCGGAGTTGGTTTGGGAAACTTTATCTCTGCCTGAATATGCTACTGATATTGTACAATCTGACTGTCATCTGTTCAGATCACTGCAAGATATTCTTTATGGAAAAAATATTTAAGTTGTGAGGATGTGTTTCCAAATGGCAGAGGAAAAAAAATAATTTGTCTCCAAAGCAAATACTTCTTTCCAGAGGATTGGATAAGCTGCCAGAACTCTGTTAGACTATTGTAACTAACAAAATAAATTATAATTTAGATTAAATTTTAAATAAAAAGTTAAAAAAAGAATATTTCCTTTTGCTTCAGAGAAAACAAAATAACTTTCCCTTACACCGCATAAAAAGTTACAATTATTTATTTAAAATTCAAAGAATTTGTTAAAATATTATATATCACCATATTGTATTGGATGAAGTTTTAAAAAAAGTAGGTACTTCATTTTTTCAATTTAAATAACTTTCAAAAATTCTACGGTAAAACTAATTACAATTTTATAAAATTACAAATGTATATTTAAGAAAACATAATTCTTTATTTAAGGAAACTTAAGTCTATTCACATAAGTGATTTGATTTTAATTTGATTTAGAATTAACATCTTTTGAATATCAAATCACCAATGAATAGAATTTGGTTTTACATTAACATCTTGACAAATTGGTGGCTTATAGCAGTGTTTCTCAAAGTGTGGGGGTGGGCGCGATGACCCTACAAAGGGGCGCGAGCGTATCAAAAATTTAAAGATTTTTTTTAAAAAAAATAACCGGAAAGAGAAGTAAAACAAAATGCTTTCTTCCATAATAAAAAAAATACACACAACAACACTGACATAATTTATGTTTATTTTCTGGCTTTTTTCCGTCATCAAATAGCTATCTTTGATCCCAAAACCAAATTAAAAAAAAAAAACATTTTCTTTTATTTGCTGTATTTCCTCAATGAGAGATTTTTTATGACGTTGTAACATAAAATATTACTCGTTAAAAGAAAAACGAAACCCAGACCCTGAGATAAATTCTAAGAAGATAAACAATTCACCACTGTAATTATTATTGAAATACTGTACATTAGTTGTAGAAAAAGAAAAGGAAGTCATGAATCACTTTTCAGCCAGGCTGCATAGTACGTTTGCTAATCATTTGATTGACCTTCAATCTTATGGTATGGTTATTATCAATATTAGTTCCCTCCCATCTTTTATGCGTTTGCTTTTCGCTTAGGGAAATTGTAAATAATTGAGTTTTTGCGATATTTGGAAAATAATTGATTGGTTTAACATTTCTGTAGGATAATTGAAACGTGTCTGATTAGCGTCCTTTATTATGGTCTTGTACTTTTGAATCATTTTAGTTCAGTTTTATTAGATTTTTTCTCAAATCATCAAAGAATTGAATAGACCTTGAAAGAAGGTAAGTATACTTTCTATAAATTAAAATATTCACTAGAATTCCGATTTGTATCGTGTACAGTAAAAATAATTCTAAACAAATGATTGGGGTGACTCAGTCCCCCCGCACTACCATTAATGTTAGTATCGAGTACATGCCTGCTCCCGGGTTAAAACATTTTGAAGTCTTCTCGCTTTAAATGTTAAAAAGTAACACAATTATTCTTCATCGGAATTTTATATTCTTTTTCCTAATTTCACATTAATTCTAAATGCTAATTGTGTGAGGTTTAAAATTACAGTTCTTTTAAACAGTTATTTACAATTATAGCATTTATCTAAAACAAAAATCATTTTACATTTTTGTATACAATGTCGTGCACACAGTTTTACACTCCTTACAGTTCAGATATTATATCAAGAATAATGTTTTATTTTTTTAAAAAAGGAACTCGTGCGAAGAGTCGGTGTTTCAGCCAGTATACGTTTGATGTATCAGTACTGAAGAAGGTATTTTATAAATAATTTCTTATTACTGAACTTGGCCGCGGCAGCCGAGTGGTATAGGTATCGGATCGTGGCTTGCCTTGTCACGAGTTCGAGCCCAGTACCACTAAAGACCCGCCGTGTAGGGCAGCGATGCACGATAAATCTGTTGAGAGTTGAAACGTTTTCCCGTTGGTGTGGTGTGGTAGTTAGGAGAGAAGGGTGCCAGCTCAGGTGTCATCTACGTCACTTGACCATGGTTCAAAATTACGTGGTCCGTCGTCAAAAGCCCTCGTGCAGCTGAACAGTGCGACGTTAATATTCAATCAATCAATCTAATTACTAAATTAAGAACAAGTTTAATAATTATTAGGGACTTCCACGGGCTTGTCTTGTAGAGGAATGTTTTTCAAAGGAAGGTATAATATCAGAAATTGACACAGAGTTATTTTTCTAAATTTAGCATAGATCTATATTTTGCTTCAAGGCATCCACTGCAGAAAATCCGGTTTGATAAAGGTAGGATGTTGAAAATGGTAATAGTACACGAAGTGCTTTTGTTTTCAGTACAGATAGTTCCTCATCGACCTCTACCCCAAATTCAAAGAGAGATTTATTACAAAAGTGCCTTTTAATTTTTCACTGGATGTGAAATCTATGAAGATTTCTTCTTCGGAAGTTGATAGCCCTTCTGGAGTATCTTGAAATAGATCCCTAATCCACTCGTAACTTGATACCATGCTGTCCTCATCCAGAAGATACTTTTTAAAATTATTTGCCAACATAGCTAAATGATTTTACATGTTTTAAAAACAACTTTCACATGTTGTTCTACAGACTTGTAAGTTTTAACACATATCGAGCTGGGGCTTTTTTTCCATCATTTACTTCAGTAGTGGTAAATCCAAAATTTAAGTATTTTTGAGAAGATCGCCTTGATTTAATTTTCGGAACCATGCTCGTTCGTCTGTGTACTTGTTGATTCTTTATTATGGTCGAATGTTTGCTTACGACTTAAAAATGCATGTATGATATTGTTTTAAACTGCCGTAAATACTTAATTACCGTGAATTACAATTAACGTGGAAATTAAAAAAATGTACATTTAAACTAGATTTGGTAGCTATAGGAGTATCGAGTCGACCAAAGCTGACTGGAATTGTACGAGGTTTTACATGTTTTGCGCAGACGTCTGATAGGTTGCCCAGACTCACGCAAACTTACCCGATATTGCCAAATGTGATGGATATGATAGAGAGCAACATAGACTAGACTATTTTTCTAATGACATTTGTACTTTGAGAAACGAATGCTGAAGGAGAAATAAATCTGTAATTAAATATATCATTTTGCGATCTCTTCCAATTTAAAAATTAGAGAAAAAACATAATAATAAGTAAGTAATATATATTTGAAGTAATTTTCTTGAAATATATATTACTTAAAAGCTACATATACAAAATTTAATACACGTATCGTATTAATTTGTACGGTTTATAATTAAGATCGTATTGTAACTTTAGCGTCTCTCTCTCAAAGTGCATTTTTATTGCAGTAAATACATTATTGTTGTACAGGGGGGCGAGACAAAAATTATGATTGAAAATTGGGTCGCCAGTATTGAAAGTTTGAGAAACACTGGCTTATAGAGATAGAGTGCCCACCTCGTATATGACTAAGGACTCAATTGACTCCCACCGAGATTGAACCTGCAACCTTAGTCTTTCTGAAAGCGAAACACGAGGCACGCATATCTTATGATGTTGTTGCATGTAAAAGATACCTGAGTATGAATTTAGCTCTGGTACTCTAGGCAAAAAAATATAACAAAGTAATATACGGACTATATTTAGCATATGACAAGAGCTGGGTAGTGATTTGAGCGTCCGTATTTGGTAGTGAGTGCCACCACTAGATGGAGCCACTAGGAAATAATTCTCACATATGAATACTTGCCTTGTCTGCCAAGGCTTAGTTATCGGTTCGTAACCCATTAGGGAAAAAAAGATTAACGTCTTACTCTATCACAACTTACTCTATCTTGTAGCTTTAGCTCCCGTCAAATGAAGCAGAGAACACCTACCATTCTAAGCATCTACAACACACCAGCATTATATTCATAAAAATTTTATCCAAAAATGTTTATTGAAAATATTTTGTTTTAATATTCAGTTTACAATAGATTTACATTTCAAATTTAAGATATAATATTTAATGACATTAGGTTTCTTGATTTTTGAAGGTAGCCGTGGAAACCTAGTGCTTACTGTCATAAACTCGTGGCCACAGGGTTGCGGGTTCGTGTCTCGACGCTACTAAAAACCTGGCGTATAGAAAGACCTGGCAAAGTTCGATGTCCCACACCCTATTCGTGTTAGATGTAACTTATGAAAGGGAGGTGTGTCCTTTTTGTCCGAAGTTCGAAATTGCCAAGTCAAATACCTATATTTCTGGTTTTGCTGTAAAGATTGCGACATTATAATATAACTATCTCTATTGGTTGATAAAGAGTAAGGCATAATTTTAAAGCAGTAATTATCCCAGTTTTTTTTTCTTTCAAAATCTTAAATGAAATATGTCCTGATATCCGATGGAGTGTTTCTCAATCTAATTAAAAAAATAAACTTTTTTTTAGTGATAGAAACATTTAATAGCTACCATGCACTCTTACAGAATTCTAAGACAACTTATCATTAAAGACAAAACAGGAGTTTTTTAAAAAAATCTTCCCGGATATCGAATTTTTAAGGCGCATCAATATATATGATATACATATGTAACCTTCATTTAAATATATATTTAACTTATGGAAAAATATTGTCAATGATTTTAAAATAAGATTCAATCACAGTTTTAATATCATGTGGTTAAATTAATATAATTAATCTATTTCCGATAATTTTTTTTTTAAAAAAATAATTTTCTTAAGTTTTCTCCAATGTGTTTTAACTTAAATACTGAAAAGAAAAAAAAATATTATCTTCGAAACTAATAATTCAGCTTACAAAAAAAAATTAATTATATTAAAACTTCAGTTTAATAAGATTAATTTTTTTATACGTTTGGTTTCAAACCTACATAATTTTTAAATGATTTTAAGCATCTGATCATTCCAATTATTTTTAACAAGTTACATCAAACCCATGTGTGTGTGTGTGTTTGGGGACACTATTTTTAACATTTGTTACATTTTTGTAAATACTTCGTAGTTTTTTCTTGTAAAATTTCATATGAAAATTGAAGGATACATATAATTTTTCTTACCAATAATAAATAAATGGGAGATAATATTAAATTTTTTGAGGTTTTTCATAAAATAAATTTTAATGTCTTGTTTGAACAAAAATTAAATAAAATACTTAATCGGTAAATTCAAATAGCAATCTTGCATTTAAATTTAAATTAAATGTTTAGGTATAGAAGGATTTCCATATAAATTCGAGAATAGTATTAAAGTTTAAAACAAATTTGTTTAGTTTAAGTAGATTAAACATTGTATGGAGAATACAGTAGAACCTGTTTTTCTGCGGTCCTTTTTTATGCGATTTTAATTTTTGCGACCACATAAATTTTTTTGTAGTACTTCGATGAATTTGCTTGTTATATGTAAAAATTCATGAAATTTTGGAATATTTTTTGTGCGGTTATTTTTATGTGGTCCCTATCTACCGCACAAAAACAGAAGTAAGGTATTCGTCTACTTTCGGAACTGTGATTTTGCAAAAACGCATAAAAGGACCATTTTCATGATATTTAGTGTCACTCAGATTAGAATATATGCATAAAATTGTTTTAAGGAGAGATTCTGACAAAAAAAAAATTTTAAATGTAATATTTTGGCAAAAAATTAACTTAGAATAATCTTTTTTCCAAATGTTCTCCTTTTGTGAAAAATTGTTCTACTATAATAACGTTTTGCCTTTATATAGCTCAGACCTCTCTACAGAGGCTCCACTAGATTTTTAAAATATATAACTTAGAAGTGAGTTAGTCGGTGGTAACTCTGGAAATGTGAATTTTTCAAAAATTCTAGTTGAGCCTCTGTAGAAAGTTCTGAGCTATATACAATGTTATGATAGTAGAATTTTTCACAAAAGGAGAACATTTGGAATAAAAGATTATTCTAAGTGATTTTTTTGCCAAAATATTAACTTAGATGATAAAATATTAACTTAAAATGTCCTTAAAACAATTTTATGCATGTATTCTAATCTGACTGACACTAAATATCATGAAAATTGTCCATGTATGCGTTTTTTTTTTAAAATCACGGTTCCGAACGTAGTCGGATACCTTAACTGTATATAAATCTAATTGCCTTTATAATTTTCTCATATGACGTCTTCTGTAATCTTTGAAGGATAGTGATTTATGAGGAAGCTTTTATTACAAACAGTCAGCCCTAAACTAATTTCTAGCTGATGCATTTATATGGTTTAATTGGCATGGTAATTGGTAAGTAAATTATTTAGGAATTACTAATGAGGATAATAATATAAGATAAGAATCTTGAATAATCTCTAAATAGTTAGATTCTTGGTGAATATATCATAGAAGTTGCAGTATTGTTGAAATCTTTCGAAATCTAAATAAAGCCCGATAGTTTGTAAAAGCAAAACTATAATGATAAATTTTTGCCCAGTTTCGGCATTCTCTCTAGTAAATGAGTACTCAAGTATACTCATTATGGAGAAGTAGCATGATTGTGTGTCTTGACGAGTACGCACCAGTTGTAATAGTGTATAAGTTATCATAACGAATTCATTTCTGATCCATGAGGTTTTTTAGATATTAGCCAAAAAGGGGTAAAACATAAGTCGAGAAGCTGATTTATAATAGGGTTCCTACAGGTATGGTCAACTTGTGATGTACCTCCCCTTGGAAGTACATCCCTCGAAGTATCAGCGTGAGCTAGCGGTGTAGGATCAGCGAAAGAACTTGGATCAAACATTATCTTAATATGACTTTATTAAGATATTAAACTTAAACCTTTAACAAATGTAGTTATAATAATTAATATGAGATAATCTACCATGACTCAATACGCAACACACACAATATATATATATATATATATATATATATATATATATATATATATATATATAATATGATCTATTCTGTCAAAAAAATATGCAATAAGAAGAAACCGCCTAATTCACGAAATTTGGTATGCATGTAGTGTAATGAAAATAAACAAATGATTCAAAATGCTAGAACAAAATATCATTTTATCTGCAATGGGATACAGCTTGCTATAATTGTACGGTTAAAAAATCAGTAAGTCGAACACCAATATGTTTATACCAGCCGAAATTCGGCGTGGCAACGATTCAATCAATCACTTTGACCCCCTGTGGAAGATCCTGCCATAGTCTTTGCCATCAACGGCATTAATTCTCCTGTAACATTCGGGACTTTACATTGCCTTCCCGCTTCCAGAGATGCTATATTTGGCGAAAGTCCGTTTATTTGCAGGCCATCTTCACATCGTCATATTCTTGAAGACATTGTTGGAAAAAGAGTCGCGCATTAATTGTGGTCCAAATTATCCTGTTGATAAATGGCACCTGTTAAGAGCGACTTGATACCTAAAAATCACAAACCGGCGTTTTTTTTATCGTCCACGTATTTAAGCTGTCAAATTGCCTTGCATTATTATCGTGTGTCCGATTGATATATCACTTGGACACTGTCACACCTTAGAAGTTGACTAAATGCTTCATTTGAAACAAATTGCCAATTCGGCCACACCCCCGGTGCGCTCCAAAAAATGTTGCGGTTATCATAAAATATTAAAAAATCTATTTTAGAATCGGGATTCATAACTGAAGATGAATGTCTCCAGTATTAAAACCAGAATATTTGCCCGAGGTCGGCAATACAATCCAGTAATTTTTCTTCCTATGATGTGGGTCAGTGGTACAGCGTTTTAGCGGACGTCATTTTATATTAATACTTTTATAATTTCAGTTCTTATTCCTGATATTTTTTGATGGCAAATGTAATGTCTTTAATGTTATAAGAAGAAAATCGAGCTAAAATTTCTGTCGTGACAGAAAACACATTTTTTTTAACATTTTTCGCGATCATTTGTGTTCCTGGGACGTCCTAGTACCCTCTAAAAAGTTGATCAATTATAAAAATGTTGGGTTGAAAAAAATCCATGAAAATGCAATTATTTTAAACTAAAACGTATAACTCCGACCGAGGTGGCGGCCGACAGTCTATTCGCCAATCCGAACACGGCTAGGCCGAACATCCGGTTAATCCGTCAACTGCTCTGGTACTACCGCCGGAAACGTCTTAGAGGCATAATCTTAAAGGACTAAAAAAATCATCAGATATTTGGATAGCAGTACGGCAGTGTAAACCTTAATTAAAACAGTTCTTTATTTAATATCCATGCACTGTACATCTTGTTATGGTACGAAATTTTAAATTTGAATAAACTACCAGAACAGAACACTAATGTTTAGTATGAAAAATTGTACAACATAAGATTAAATACAAAATATGTACAGTACAATTCAAACTGATCTCAATAAGTGAACCGCCTAAGTACCTCAATTTTAATAATAATTCAGTTATTTTATTGACGCAACGAAGCTAGTCTTTCGATGATGCGTAATTTCGCCAGCGCCTCTAAATAACACATCAGCTGGTGTAGTGTCGGGCTGTTGCTCCACGTAGCGCAGGGCATGGTCTTAAGCAGCTGCTCCAGGAACTGCAATAATCATCAACTGCCACAACGCTTATCAATCGTCGTAACATTCCTCCTACATTGCCATAGTCACTGCCGCAGATCCATATTTTAAGTCCGAAATTCGGCTGCATCGTCTTCTTCCATCCATTCATTGAGGTCTCCAACTGAGTTGCCATTAATTCTGGTCCAAAGCATTAAACTTGTTAAGCCAATTTTGTCACACCTAAAACTTTATCTAAACTATTTTTTTTTTATTTTCATTTAATCTTATTCTTTGCATTATTATCTTTCGATTGATATATCACTTGGGCATGTCATAACAATCTGTTAACGTAACACTTCATCAAGACAAATGTAGGCAAAATTCAGCCAACAAACTGTTTCCACTGCAGAATATCACACTAAAAAATGCTTTTTATAAAAAAACAGAGAAATAATAACTATAAAAAGAATGTGTAGTATTAAAACCAGAATATTTCCGAGGCAATACAATAATGTAATTTTTCTTCCTTGTGAAATGTGTGCATGTACAATTTTTAAATTAAGGCATTTTATATTAATACTTTTATAATGGTAGAGGGAGTTCTTATTCGCTGATATATTTTTACAGTCCACGCGGCAAAAACTTTAATGTTATAAGAAGAAAAACAGACAAAATACATAGACACAAAAAACCCGTACTTTTTAACATTTTTCTTGAATTTTCATGGGCAATTAGTATCCTAAAATTGATCAATTATAAAAAGGTTGAAAAATATGAAAATGCGATATTTTAAAGAAAAACGTATAACTGTACTGTATTTTAAGTTTAATTAAGCTTATAATAATTATTTTTCAGAATTATAAACTTTAAACCTGTTTTTCTCAGTTTGTGTTTTTCGAAACCTTAGTGCATTCAAAATTCTACTCCTTCGACAATTATTTACCAATCACTTCCATTTTTTTCTTGCGTGTTGAAAATAAAGCATGTAATAAAATTAGGGATCTGTTTTGCTATAAACTGAATACTTTTTTTAAAAAAAATAAATGTAAGACTTGTTGGCTTTTTCGTTGATTTTTAGCCTGTATATGAACATTTTATTTTTTTTTCTCGAAAACGAATGAAGTTATTCTAAAATCGATCCCTAAAGTTGTTTAGATTATCCATAAAAAATTTCAGGTCAAAAAATTAATTTTTACAAAAGGAGTAAGATTTTAAAATTTTCCCAATTTCCTTCAAAAAATTAAAATTTTTAAAATTGTGTGAATAATATATGAAAATTTTCATCTGGTAACATTTTCTTGAATAAAAACATTGTATAAAATGCTAAAATATAATTTTTAAATACGTAAATAAAGAAGTTTGCTCAAAGGGTGCCAAGTACCCTTAAAGAAAAGACGCGTGAGACGTTACAAACTATGAGCCAAAAGGGTTGTTCAGGCACTGAGCCCATTGATAGCTGCTGGTCCGAAGTTAACGAGTTGTCGAGTGTTGTAAATGCCAATTGTTTGATGTTAGAACCATGTGCTGACATTAAAAAAAGGGCTCAAAGTCATGTTGCTTAAAGAACAATTATTTTATTAGGGTAGGAAAGTCAAGAATGCTTTATGGTAAGAAGACTTTGATCAAACCTCCGTTACCTACTTCAGAATTTCCTTAGTGTCGAAACAGGTAGAAAATATTCTGTCATTAAACAAGGAAGTAAATTAGAATGCGTTTAGGCCTCTCAATCCGGGGATTTTGAAGGACACTAACATACATAGATATCCATAACAATTTCTAGATTGTTGTAATATATTTTATATTAAATAAATAAGTATTAGTTATAAAATTGGCAATTTTTTATCAAATAAAACTTTTTTTAAAACCAATATTTTATAGCATTAACACTTGCTCTATGATTGACAAGTCATCATACACTGGTGTGCAAAACTTAAGCAACAGGTGGGTTTATTGCCATAACTTCACGAAGAATCATCCGAGAGACATGAAATTCAGAAATGAGGGAGAGTATTATGTACGTAAAGGACGACGAAAGCATCGGTGCTGAAAAAGGAATACAATTATACGGTATGGAATCAAACAAAATCAAGCTTTATTGAACGTATAGTATCGTGACTTATGATGGTCTATCCAACAGGAAAAACAGCAAGCAGATGTTTCTTAATGCCCTCCCCTCACTGCAATCGTTGCTTCGCACCGTCTCCACATACTCAGAACCAGCTGGTGCAACATTTCTTGCGGTAGAAGTGCCTATTATTCAATCAGCATCTGTTTGAGTTAAAGTGTGTTCTCCGGATGATGTAAGCTTGCTACAATACGTCTCAACAAAGCATCCCACACATGTTCGATGGGATTTAAATCTGGGGAGTACGCTGTCCAATCCATTCGTGTGATATCTTCACTTTCCAGCAGCTCCTCAACAGTAAGAGTCCGATGTGGCCGTACATTGTCATCCATAAAAAGGAAGTCTGGGCCAATGGCACCTCGGAACAGACGCACATGGGGGAAGAAGTACCTTCTTACAACCAACCCCACCTCGGAAGCTGTACAAGCCTCAATACGTCGATGCATTCTATCAATTAGTCCATTGATGGTTGCCTTAAGTTACTGTTGCCAAGATACGTCCTCTGCTGCGTTCAAATCGTCTATTGTTTACACCAGGGATCGGCGGCTCATGTTACGTCGAATGAGATATCGCAGGTATTCGATGGTTTTCATATCTCGAGAGTTTGTCGGCCATAAAAGGCCGGCAAATTCAGTCAAAGTGTTAAGAGTTTGCCATGAAACATGCGACCTATTATCGTCTATTTGGAATACCGAGACGATTGCACACATCATCGAGTGCGAAGAACAGGTTCCACAACTTATGCGACGTACCGGTAACCTGTCAAAACACTGTCAGTGATTAGCCGATGCATTCTGTGATCAAACATTATGCCACCATATTACAACGAAGGATCGGTTTGATGCTTAGAGAAAATAGGTTGGCTTGTAGCGTTCTCCGTGTCGCCCCCATACCCGTAGAAATTCGTCATTCCACCTTATATAAACGAAATTCATCTGTACCTCATAAAAATAAAATTAGTAAAATTAAAGTATAATAAAATTGAATCTATAACTATATTTACAAACTTAAAATATTGTTATATAGTTTATTGGAATTAAAAGGACCCCCAAATATAAACTGTGATACAAATATAAAATAAAGTATACTTAATTTTATTAAACATGTAGCGTCATCATGTGAGTAACCACGTAATTTGTTTAGATAAAGAAACATTAAGGTATCCGACTACGTTCGGAACCGTGATTTTAAAAAAGCGCATAAATGGATATTTTTCATGATATTTAGTGCCCCTCAGATTAGAATACATGCATAAAATTATTTTAAGGACATTTTGATAAAAAAACAATTAATTATATATAATATTTTGGCAAAAAATTAACTTAGAATAATCTTTTTTTCCAAATGTTCTCCTTTTCTGAAAACTGGTTCTATTATAATAATATTTTGCCAGTATATAGCTCAGACGTCTCTACAGAGGCTCGACTAGAAGTTGTGAAAAATTCACATTATTTTCAGAGTTACCACCAATTGTAATGATTATTGGCATTTTTTTCTTAAAATTGCTCCCATATGTTGTCGTAAAATATAAATATAAACCCACTTCTAAGTTATATATTTCAAAAATTCTAGTTGAGCCTCTGTAGAGTGGTCTGAGCTATATAAAGGCAAAATATTATTATAATAGAAGCAATTTTCACAAAAGGAGAATATTTGGAAAAAAGATTATCCGAAGCTAATGTTTTGCCAAAATATTGTATTTAAATAAATTGTTTTTGTCAAAATGTCAGTAAAACAATTTTACGCATATATTCTAATCTAAGCGACACTAAATATCATGAAAACTATCCATTTATGCTCTTTTGTAATATCAAGGTTCCAAACGTAGTCATATACCTTAAACTTCATGAAAATATTATTACAATTTGTCATTTAACTGATTACCATTGGAAATGCTATGGTAGAGAATATTAAGGTAACAGGGACATCATATACTTTCAAATAATCGATTTTTCAATTTCAGTTCTAAAAAATAGTGCTTATTTTTCTATATCTAAAAATGTATAATACTTATATGTCTGTTAATAAAATAGCCCTAAAATATGAAAAATAAAAATTTAAATAAATGACCACGCCCCTTTTGACACGCCCCTTTGAACTTTAAATATGTAGTTTCCCCTGTGTTTTATCTATATTAATTTTTGATTGTTTTTTTCGTTTGAATGTTAACCCCGCTACTTTTTAGCCACGCTTGTGCGTGAGCTATTGTTCCAAGCTGTGTGACGAAATTTCTTACTGTAAATTTCGGTTTATGGCAATGTTTTGAACCGAGTTCGTCTATTCCGAAGTTTCTTGTGGCATACAACTACTTAATTTTACATTAATTTTCGTAAGAAATATTTATTTTTTACTTATAATTATTAATATTCATAAGATTTTAAAAGTATTTTAACTTTTTTTAAACGAGTAATTATGCCAAGAATAAAAAAAATTGGCAGGAGGAAGTATAGTAGCAATCAACATAAAAAGTCTAAATCGACTGAAGAATAGGTAGGTAGCTTTTGAATTCCGTGGAAAGTACTTCTAGGAGAAAAATAAAATACCGGATTTACTAAAAGAACAAGATTCTCAAAATGTAAACATAATCGTTGAACTGGATTTATTATCTTCCCTTATGAAAAATCTCTTATGTTGTAAATATTGCTGTTCTTCAGAGAAAATTGAGCTGAGAGAAGATTTAAAAAGTCGTAGAGGTTTAGCTGTGAGTTTGGAAATAATTTGTCACAACTGTGGAGAATCGACGAGCACAATGTCATCAAAAATATCAAATAAATGTTATGATGTTAACCTAAGATTGACATATGGAATGAGAGCTATTGGAAAAGGTTCAGCTGCTGCTAGAATATTCTGTGGGCTCATGAATTTGCCTCCACCACCTGCAAAGCTGGAACGTCATAATTCTTTGTTTTTAAATGTTTTAAAAACAATTAGTGAAGACTCCATGAATGCAGCTGTTCACGAAGCAGTCATAGCGAATGATAATAATTCAAATATAGCTGTGGCTGTGGATGGCACATGGCATAAAAGAGGCTATTCTTCATTGAATGGAGTTGTATGTGCTACGTCTGTTGAGACGAAAAGGTTATCGACTTTGAAGCTCTCACAAAATATTGTTCTTCATGTAAGGGTAAAAAAAAAACCCATGTGAAAATTGTGCTAAAAATTACGAAGGATTCAGTGGGGGAATGGAATGTCGGGGGGTATTAAGTATATTTCAGCGATCTGAAACATCACGAAAAGCATGTTATACGCAGTATCTTGGTGATGGGGACTCAAAAGGATTTCTTACTATAAAAGAAGCAAACGTATATGGCGTCACAGAAGTTGAAAAATTAGAATGTGTTGGCCATGTGCAAAAGCGTATGGGCACAAGGATGAGAAACATTCTAAAAATGAGCAAAGGCATTAAGCTATCAGATGGGAAAAATATTTCGGGACGTGGACGGCTGACGCTTAAAGAATTGGACTCAATCCAACATTATTATGGGCTAGCAATCCGTAAAAATTTGTCATATGTGGAGGACATGAAAAGAGCCATATGGGCTATTTATTTTCATAAACTAAGTACTGAGGATAATCCTCAACACGCTTTGTGTCCTCTTGGTGAGGATAGCTGGTGCGGTTATAACCGTAGCATTGTTACGGGGGAATTTTATATTCAAAAGTATTCTTTACCTGAGTCAATTTTATTGAAAGTGAAAAAAGTATTTCGGGATCTCACAGTGAATGACTTATTGAAAAAGTGCCTTCATGGAAGAACACAAAATCCCAATGAAAATTTTAACAAATGTATTTGGGAGCGAATTCCTAAAACAGTTTTTGTTGGCATTGAAACTTTTAAGTTTGGAGAGGTAAGCCAGAAATAAAAGAAGGTCTTTAAAAAGGAAAATGGATAAACAGAATTTAGATGAAGAAAATGAATACCAAGCAGGGAAATATTAATCAAATATATAATGTAAGGATACATTTTTTTGTTAAGTTTTATTCTTTTTTTTTCGAATGTTTAATATTTTTAAATTTAGGTACACTTTAAAAAACTATTGTAGCATATTGTTTGAAACCTTTTATATATCTAAACAGGATACATGTGCATACAGTGAACAAAATAACTTTTTTGTATGTGTCTAATTTTTTGAAAATTGATTTTATATGTAAAAAAAGAAAATTAAGGTTTTCATAATTTTAAGGTTTTATGATTATTTTTAAGAAATTATGCAATTAAATTAGTTAAAAAACATATTCATTATGTAATATGTTACTTTATATATATATGTAAATTTTTTTTTATATTCAAAGAATATTTTTGTAAGAAATGGTACCTATACATGAAAATATGTATTACAAGATCTCGAAAATTATGTTCATGTTAACTAAAACAAAGGGAAAAAAATATGAATTTAAAATTACTTTTGTAACTCTAGAAAATGGTTAAGGATTATTATTAGTCATATAAAATAGGGAAGGAAATACTAATTAAGTGTATAATATGTGAAAATATTGTTTTTTTTAGTTTTTTCACTTTTTCTCAAAAGCATATTTTTTTGCATTTATGTACATTTTTAAAAAAAACTAGTGCCCTATATGACTCCTGATTTTTTTATACTTCTATACAAGATGCCTATGCATATAGTGAACCTAATTTTTTTTCTATTAAAATAGTGCCTAATTTTTTAAAAATTGTTTTATGCATAAAAAAAGCAGAAAAATAAAAAAAATTCAAATTTCAAAGTTTCATAATTCTTTTAAAGAAACTATACTAAAATTTTACTAAAAAAAGGGTTTCACTGTATTCTATGTATTGTTTTATATATGTGTAAAAAATATTTTGCATAAAAAAGGATACTTTTTTAAAAAAAAATGGTACCTAAACTTAAGTATATATATTACGAGTTCACAAAATTATGTATTACTTAAATTAAGTAGTAAAAAAAAGCTTTTGGAGTAAAAAGTTATTTTTGTAGTTCTACAGAATAATTAAATTATCTTTATTATAGACATAAAAAAATATAAGCTCTAATGGAAATTTTAAATGATATATGTTTCATAAACAAAGGGTCTTAATTTTGGCATTTTACTCTTTCAAACATGTCCTGGTTCCCTTAATAGGAAATCCATGTTCAATACATTGACTGATAAAATTTTAAAAATTTAAAAAAATACATTAGATTCATTGCAAACGAATATATTATTAACTAATATGTTATATAGTTGAAATAATATATCTATATATAGAAATTGTTATTGTATTTTAAAGAATATAAAATCAAGCGTATATCTTTTATAATATATATATATATATATATATATATATATATATATATATATATATACATATTATAATATGATTCATAATCCTTAATAAACAATGATACATCTAATTAATCAGTTTTAAATGGAAGTAATTTATATATCTAAAAATATAATAGTCGGTATAAATAATATATTTCTTTCATAAAAATGTAAATATAAATTAGCCTAACTAGTTCTACCTTGCTATGAAGTCTTCTTTCAGGCAAGCCTTTAGTTTGTTTATACAAATGACCCTTAAAATTTTAATGTAATTTTCTAATAAATCTACAGAAATCTAAAAAAGTTTTAAATTTGTGGAAATTAATAGTAAGATGATAATTAAAATGATTTTCTAAAATTTCCTTAATAATAGCATTGATATCAATACTACTGAACAGATCGTCAAACTCAAAACTTTAAACTGAATAAATATTTTTATTATTTAAAAAAAATCTAAAATAGCGTTTTGCTTTTTCAATTACATATTTATTATTTTGCTTGTTGAAGGTCTGTAGAATATTATGCAGCATTTTACGTGCAGTAGTGATAGATGTTTTTAAACGGGATTTTTATTGACTTTAGGTTTAAAAATATATAAGAAAGTTTAATCTTTGGAATGAAAATACCCAATTTTTATATATACAGGAATAATACGATTATTGATTTCTCAATGAGTCAAGTCCAATTTTTTAAAAAGATTCATGCTTGAAAACCTTTATACAGTGTTTTATTGTAAAGATATTTACAAATTACATCATAATTATTAGGAAATTTGTCAAGGTAATTAATAACAAAATTATTTTCGAAATCATTAATCATCTGTTTTATTCTTTATAAGTAAATTCAGGTTATTAAATTTCGTAATTTCTTTTAATATTTTGTATTAAATTCATCGAATGTCTCTATAGGAAAACCATATTTAATTTCCAACTATGTATAAAGTTATTTATATCTTTATTGTTTTTATAAATGTATTTTTGTTATTAGAAATTGTTAATCTAAAATCAGTGCCTTCACACATGATATATTTTAAAATATAGTCCTTATGATTTTATTTAAGTTACTTTTAACTATGTGCTGATGATAACCATCAATAAAACCATATATATCCCTTTCAGGATATATATGGTGAATGAATGGAAGAGGTGCTTCCCCAGGCTCGTACGTTCGGAGAGGATACGCACACACGGGACCGGGGGGAATTTCCCTGCTAAGCCTAATTTCCTTTAAAAATTCATATAAATTTTCAAATACAATCAATTACGCTAAGACTTACAATTTACTATCATTTATAATATTTAAATATAAAATACAAAATTTTTCGCTATATTTAAAGAAACAATAGCGAATATTAAAGAAAATGTTTTCCTTTAAAGAGCATTCGGTTGCATTCGGTAGGTAAAAAATATTGCATACACTTTAAAAAAGAATGACAAAAATCCCATACATCTGCATACGAATATAGGAAATATTAGAAAACTAAAGCGACTTATTCAAAATATAAACAGAAATCCATAGAACAATAGATCACGAACCTCTAAATGGCCTATTCTCTCGAAAATCTAAACATGTGCAGTTGTTTATATACATAAATATTTTGAATTTAATTTTTTAAAAAAAAACACATGGAGCCGAAATCATATATTAAAGTTCAAAGTTTTTACAAAAATTATTCGAAAAAACCCGTTTTTAGCGCCATCTAGTGTGCTTGTAAAAATTAATATAAAAACATTCCTAACTGATCACACCGGTGTGATCATGGGACAACGAGCAGAGAAAGGTCAAGCACATAAATGATACCATATGTCATGGAGGGAGAAACGCGTGATCACATATACTTGATCATGCTCCTGAAATGGATATATATATATGTGTAGGAAAGTTGTATTCATTACGATTTCGAGTAATTAGAATATTTTTAATTTCCAGTGTACTTCGAGAGAGAGATATGTAGGAGATGGTGGCCTCAAACGAACTGAATTGAATTTAGAGGCCAATCGAGGAACTCGGAGCGTTTGACGTCAAACGCATGAGGCATCTCAATGCCCAATCAGGGATTCGAGCGATGACGTCGAGCGCTTATAATCCCTAAGCGCGGGATCGTTTTTTTGGCTTGCTTGCCTTCACTCGCACACCGGACACGACGGCGTGAGCTCGATGCCTCTTGGCCTTCAGAAACGGCATTTCTTTAAACCTAGAAATGTTTGACGCCCCCATCTCTACAGGTGAATCATGTTCTCTTTCCGAATTAACTTTTAATCTATTTTCTTGTAAGCAATTTAAATCTATAAATATAATCTGTTTTCTTTGTTCTTTAAATTTGGTTCATGCTTTCTTTCGTTAAGAATTTTATCATTGCCCCTAGACACCCGTCCCACATATATATATATATATAGTTTCATATCATTCATTCACTGTATATTGGATGTTAATGGTGTATGAGGAATAGCAATTAAATCGTTTTCTGATTAGATATAATTTTAAAATTAATTTGTTGTTTTAGTCGAATATTAGATAAAATGTTCTAAACAATCAAGCATATGACAATTATTTTTAGGTATAGTACTAGACTACAAAACTATATTTTGTAACAGTTTAAGCAAAAGAAAAACTACACTTTATGCAGGTTACCTAGCCTTAATATTTATCGTGGAAGACATACTGTCTGAACTTCCTCCGTAAAGGTTCATCTTGGAGATTTATTGATGGAAAAGGCTGTCTGGTCCTTTAATAAGAATTTCGAATTCATTCGAAAGAAAACTAATTACTGAAATTCCAGCCACCATGGGATGTCATTCATGTTCTTACACTGAAAGGAAAGTTTTGAAAATATAAATTTTCTCAGAATAGTATCTCAGGGTTTTAATGCAGAGGCTTTATTCTTCTTTGAATTGAATTTCGATGTTCAAAAACTTTGAAATATTTAGGATTTCAGAAGAAATGTAATACTGACGTATTGTGGTTTTTAGATGCTTCCTTTGAATTTCAAACTCTATAAACATTAATGAATTACAGAAAAGTGATTTCTTCCTATGTGCCAGTTTTTCTTAGGACTCTTAGATATCTGAGAACGGTTTGCTTAGGGTTCGAAACTAATTAAGATGAAATTATTTTGAAGGAAACCTCAACCTTTTAAGCTGTCTGAAACTTAAAAGAATTAAACTCTTGTTACGTGTACTGTTATAGTTTTTGGTAAGACGGAATGTATATTATATAAATAACAATTCACTTAAGAATTTAATGCAAAAATAATAAAATAAAATAAAATTTCAAATGTTTATCTCTTCAAACCCCAAATATGCATTTACTATGCAAAATAAATTTGACAAAATTTGATTTCTGAATATATTTTTAAAAATATTTTGAAGAAAGAAAAGCAGAGAAACATTAAAAAAGATTTTATTTATCTAAGTTTGACTATAAAAATATAGATGTCTTGTGATATGATGGTGTTTCTTGTGTACACTGGTGTGCAAAACTTAATCAACAATGTAAAAATTAGCAGATAACCATGAAATTGCAGAAAAGGAGGTCTGGAGATCAGTACAGTGAACACGCAAGTCAGTAGAAATGTCATGCGTATGCAAATATCAGGAACGAAACGTCAGAAACGACGTGAGCGTACGCAAAACGCACGATGTTCGCGCGTGCTGCTCAGCAGTAAAATAAAATGAAGGATGCTGACGCAATTCAACATATTCGCTGCAAGTGCCAGTGAGTCAGTTCGTGAAATATGGCTAGAAGAAATCACCTGGATGACTTCACACGTGAAAGAATGATCGGAAAGCTGGAGGAGGGTTGTACCGTCACCAGTGTAGCTCCAGAGTTCGGAATCAACAAAAGTGTCGTTTCGTGCGCTTGAAAAGCGTTCCAAACCACAGGTACAGCTGTTAGAAAGGTTGGTGGTGGCTGCCCGAGGACGACAACTGCAGGGGACGACCGATATATCATCCTGCAGGTGAAAAGAGGCCGACGGAAGTCAGCAAGCGTCATTGCTCAGCAACTCTCTACAGCAACGGGGCGACAAGTGTCGCGGTTTACGTTGGCCAGACGCCTTTACAAAGGGGGACTTTTCGGCCGCCGTTCTGAATGCTGACTCCCGTTGAGGTTTTATACCAGTAACATCAAGGAAAAACACCATTACGGTGGTCCTGGAGTTCTTGTCTGGGGAGGCATTATGCTGAACGGGCGAATATAATATAAATAGAAATTAGATATTATAATTTATGTTCTTTTTCTATCAAGGGGTGAGAGTGTAACAGCTATAAATATATTTTTCAATACAATCGAATTCTTAATGCTAGATATCAATAATTAATATATATGCAAACAGTATACATATATACAAAAAACATCATGAAATACCCATTAAAGCAGGTGGGTAACGGCTAGTAAATATATATATATATATATATACAATATATATACATGTATATAAATATATATATATATATATATATATATATATATATATATATATATATATATATATATATATATATATATATATATATATATATATATATATATAGCAGTAAACAAATTAAAAAGACTAATAAATCCTAAAAACATCTTAAGAACAAACCGAAAGAACCAAAAACATGGAGCCATTACAAACCAAAAAAAAATAGAGCTATAGTGGAAAAAACTATTATGGTTTCCCGAACTGTCACTAACTTAGGACAGAGAAAAAGGGCTAAACAGTGTTTTACGGGATCTCAACCTTCAACTTCAGCGGAAACTTTGCACATAATAGCGTAGGAGGTAAACCAAGGCAAATGACCAAAACCCCACGTGGTGGAATATAACATCAATAGAATAGAATTGGAAAATTAAATTACTATAGGAATCCGGACGAAATAGACAAATATAAATATGTATAAAAATAAATAATTACAATAGTGGTTAATAATGATTATGGCCAAAAGTAATAATTATGAAAATGAGCGAAAAAACTAAAATCTTACCCGATGTAATCCGATCCTAATAGCACACTAACGCCAAGCACAAAGAAAACCACATAACTAAAAATAATGGCGTTATCTATATATATTTTTAGTTACTAAATTTATTATAAGAAAAATAAGAATAATATACTATAAACTAAATGGAACTGAATATATTAAATAAAATAATTAAATAGCTATAACTTTGAAGACACATATTTATACATAAAATTAGCTAGGTAATTATAGTCTAAGCAAGTTTGAAAGAATTTTTTTTTGAATTATTAATTTTTAAAACTTCTTCAGATACTAAATATTTATTTCTTTTTATATAATTTAGAATAATATTTCTAAAAATTGATATGTGAAGGGGACTATTACAATATGGCATTTTTATAACATCAAAATCAAAAGAGTCTCTTTTATCAAAAATATTACTTTTTAGCATAGTATTTTCAAATTTTAATTGGGAATCTAGGAAATTTGCTGACTCTAAATTGCAATTGGTTTTTATTAAATTCAAGTAAGGTGGACAATACTTTAAATTAGGAGTAAAGTCAACTTTATTGCTGAAAATAATTAAATCATCGATGTATTTGAAAAAGTAACAAGAGTATGTATCAATTTTTCATTCTCGTAATAGTGTAAATAAATATTAGCCAGACTATTACTTGCTGGGCCACCTTGTGGTAGACCATTTATTTGTTGATAAAAATAGTTATTATGAAGTATGTAATTTTCTTTCAAAACAAATTGTATAATAGTATTAAATTTATCATAATTTATCAAATTATTTAATGAATATTTAATATAGACATTTCTAAGTACTAAAATCATATCATCTATATCAATAGAGTTGAATAAGACTTCGAAGTCATAGCTATGCAAAGATTTAATACTCTTGCCTTGCATGTTCTGAACGATATCTTTACTGTTTTTTACAATAATGGAGTTTGAGATATTGTCTAGAGTGTGATGTATAACTTTTAGCAACATCTTGCCTGATTGTGTAATACAGGTATTAAAACCATTAGTAATAGTTCTAAATTTAATTGGACTCTTAAGAAATTTTGGTGTTACAAAAATAAAAGGAAAATTGATAATTTTTGTATATAAATCTAGTTTCTTATAAAAAGCTGAAATACGGTTAATGATTTCTCTACTGCTGCTATTAGGTAACATTATATATATAATTATTAATTAATCTTTTAGCTCTAACCGATTAAATTTCTCTAAGTGGAGTATTTTGTTTATGCATGTCCAATAATTTTCAATGTAGTGACCTAAAAAATATTGCATGAAAAAAATTGCAATAAATCATAATGCGGTAGATAAAGCATTGACGTGCATCGCTTTCCTACAGGGCGGGTCTTACAAAGCTCTAATAAATTTTGAGCTATGAAAGTAGCTAGACAGTGGCCAACTTGACTCTATCGTCAACATTTCGCTATGTTTTTCATTGAATCGCCATTGTTATTTAAGAAACGGCGTTGCTTGCGAGTATTACAATTTTAACATAAAATAAATTCAACAGAAAGTAATATTAATGTATGACACTTTCAGTTATAAATTATTTAATATATATATATATATATATATATATATATATATATATATATATATATATACTAGCTGATATACCCGTTCTTCGCACGGGTGAACTGAAAAATTAAACAACACAGATTGCAGGATAAAGAAATTTTTAATGAGTTAATTTTAAGTGAATTGCTAATTAAACAAAAAAAGCTTTTCGCATATCTCAGCTGAAGAAAAAAAAGAAAGAAAAAAATACCTTTGTTAAATTTTAAGTCTGTAGATCCAATAGCTGATAAAATAGATTTTTTTTTATAACTCCCCGCAACACTCTTGAGGGTCGATTTTTGAAAATACCTCCCTAAGCTGATCTCTGCTCAGCAAAAGTAACACATCTTTAAAGTTCTGTGATGCTTAAAATATTGTAAATAATTTATAGCTGAATGTGTCATACATAAATATTACTTTCAGTTGAATTTATTTTATGTTAAAATTGTAATACTCGCAAGCAACGCCGTTTCCTAAATAACAATGGCGATTCAATGAAAAACATAGCGAAATGTTGACGATAGACTCAAGTTGGCTACTGTCTAGCTACTTTCATAGCTCAAAATTTATTAGAGCTTTGTAAGACCCGCCCTGTAGGAAAGCGATGCACGTTAATGCTTTATCTACCGCATTATGATTTACTGCAATTTTTTTCATGCAATATTTTTTATGTCACTACATTGAAAATTATTGGAGATGCATAAACAAAATACTCCACTTAGAGAAATTTAATCGGTTAGAGCTAAAAGATTAATTAATGATATTCTACTGTAAAATTAATTATATACACCGTTCACTTAAAATAAATAGTTAAATCGTTTTCTGAGGTCTCCATAAACATACAAAAACAAAAGACACTTAAATTTTGACATTAACTATTTTTGGGGGCAAAAATAATAATCTTTGCAATCCGCTGAAAACGCCGTCAGCTGAAAATGCAATATCTGCTACAAACCTATTCGCCTTCCCCGCTAAAATTCTCATCATAGAACCCGTGCTGTCATTTACCTTGGAAGAGAGGATTTCAAAGAATATTCCTGTTATGTATTGGTAGAATATTCCTTCTAAGTTGGTGTGGTGTGGTAGTTAGGAGAAGGGGTGCCAGCTCAGGTGTCGTCCACGTCACTTCACCATGGTTCAAAATTACGTGGTCTGTTGCCAAAACCCCTTGTGTAGCTGAACAGTGTGACGTTAATATTCACTCACTCCAAAAAATACAGTACAGTAGTTATAATTATTTTTATACTTAAAAATGCAATATCTGACTATTCAATTAAAATTATAGCGTTATAATTAACTACTAACCACACAAATTGTGAAATATTGTCCAAATGATGTAGTGTGAAAGAGAAAGTTTATTCAGACAGACAACAAATACGTCTTATATGTATATAGATTTGTTTGAATTCTTGTGTATTGTTACTTTTGTATGCCTCATGACATACTTTATGGTGTACCAGTCTTTTAAAGCTGACTGAGTCACAGTAACATTTAACTGGGTATAGCCAGTTATAACATAAAATTAAATCTTAAATAGATATAAAAAATAAAAGACGGCTCTCAATATTTTGAATAAATCAGTATAAACATTTTCGTACAAACACAATATATATATTGTAAAATATTTATTTTGCTATTTGCATTTCAGACAGATATCAAAAAAAAATTTAAAATTTGTCAAAAACAGATAAAAAAACATATTTAAGAAAAATAACACTGATTAATTTTGTCAAAGACATCGCAATGTGCAAAAAAATATTTGCAGTACATAATAACCAAAAAAAAATGTAAGTACTAAATATAAAAAATAAAACAAAAAATATACATTGAATTAATTAAAGATTACTGGAGGGATAGATAAAACATGCTAAGATAATACTCACAATATTAATTTCATTTTGGTTGGCTACTCATTTTTGGCATGATTTTGAAATCACGCCAAATTGGTATGTAGCGGCCAGTCTAATGTCACAGTAATGTACAGAATTAGAGGTATTTATGTATTATCGCAACCTATTGGTGACATTATACAAAATGAAGCACATGATTGCCAATTCAACGTATACAAAGCTGGGATTGCCAAAGTGGCGAGTTGTCTGGAACGTTGGCGATTGTGCAATAATACGCAAGTACTAAAAAAATTATCCAAAGTATATATATCCCGAGCATAAAAATAAATTGAAAAATGAAGTACAATACTAACATTAACTGAGATAAAAAGAACTGAACTAACTTTATCAATGCAAAAGCATAATTTGAAAAAATAAGGTACTTACATATAACCGCAACCTTTTGGCGACATTATATGAAACGAAGCACACGACTATCAATTCAGCATATATATGACATGCAAATTGGAGTTGCCAATTTGGCAAGTTATTTTGAATGTTGGCGATTGTTAGGATAGTACATAGGTGCCACAAATAATTTATCTTACGACTACCTGCTTCCTCAACATACTCATTTCTGGCATGATTCTGATATCACGCCAAATTGGTATGCTGCAGCCAGTCTAATGTCATAGTAATGTACAGATTTAGAGGTACTTATGTATTATCGCAAACTATTGGTGACATTATACAAAATGAAGCACATGATTGCCAATTCACCGTATACAAAGTTGGGATTGCCAAACTGGCGAGTTGTCTGGAACGTTGGCAATTGTGCAATAATACGCAAGCACTAAAAAAATTATACAAAGTATATATATCCCGAGCATAAAAAAAAATTGAAAAATGAAGTACAATACTAACATTAACTGAGATAAAAAGAACTGAACTAACTTTATCAATGCAAAAGCATTATTTGAAAAAAGAAGGTACTTACATATAACCGAAATCTATTGGCGATATATGAAACAAAGCACGACTCACAATTCAGCATATATCGGGGTTGCCAACTTGGCAAGTTATTTTGAACGTCGGCGATTGTTAGGATAGTACATAAGTTCCAAAAATAATTTATCTTACTACCTGCTTCCTGAACAGGTATTTAAGCCATTTGTCTGGTTTGATCATTCTCTCATGCCTATTTCAGTTTGATATGTAATTACTACCAACACTGCTTTTGCTTGGGCAGTATGATTACTCAAGTTTGATTTTCTGCATGGCACTTTTATGCACTGCTACTTGGCGCAGTCCCTTATTTTGGTGACTAAAAGTGGTCGCCATGGTACTTTTTTTCGGTATTATTTATTTTAGAATGAATTCGATATCTTACCATGACATTTAGATAAAAATCTAAAAATCTGAAGAAAAATCGCCAAATTCAAAGTGGTTCCCCTATACTACACTTGAACCGAACTGAAATATAACCATTATCAATCAGAAGTTTTAGTTTATCAAAATTATAATCTTCGCATTCTAAAGAAATAAATAAGTTGTAATTTGTAAGCAAAATCATACACATAAAATCCCACGATAATACCTAAAAGTTGCCAAAACAACAAAACAAAATTTTAGTTGTTGAAAGAATAATCCATACAAAATGATTTATTCGAAAAATAATCCTAATTAAATATCATAGAATAGAAAAATTGAATAAATATTCGAACTGATAAATATAGCTATAGTAAAAATATGTAATAATCTTTAAAAACTGCGTGTAAAGTATAAATTTTCCACTTAGTGAGAAACGTGGCATCATATGACGTCATAACACTGGAAAATCACTTCATAATTAAATTTTAAAAAATTTAGAAATTATTACGAACGCGAAACCTGTTTAAGAACCTTCCCCATGTAATTTTGAATACGTGTACCAAATTTCTCGCAATCTGGATCTTGAATTATACGGGAAAAGACAAACAGACAACAAATGCGTCTTACATATATATATATATATATATATATATATATATAGATAGATAGATAGATAGTATCTATATATATATATATATATATATATATATATATATAGATATATATATATATATATATATATATATAGATAGATAGATAGATAGATAGATAGATAGATAGTATCTACATATATATATAGATATTATATATATCTACATATATATAGATATTATATATATCTATATATATATATATATAAATATAATATATATATATATGGCCGCGGTAGCCGAGTGGTATAGGTATTGGATCGTGGATTGCCTTGTCACGAGCTCGAGCCCAGTACCACTAAAGACCCTCCGTGTAGGGCAGAGATGCACGTTAAATCTGTCGAGAGCTGAAACGTCCTCCCGTTCGTGTGGTGTGGTAGTTAGGAGAGGGGGTGCCAGCTAATGTGTTGTCCACTCACTTGACCATGGTTCAAAGTTATATGTGGTCCGTCGCCAAAAGCACTCGTGTAGCTGAACAGTGCGACGATAATATTCAATCAATCACTCATATATATATATATATTATGTGTATATATATATATGTATAAATATATATATGTATATATATACAGTATATATATATATATTGTATATATATATATATATATATATATATGTATATATATATGTATATATATACAGTATATATATATATATATTGTATATATATATATATATATATATATATATATATATATATATATATACACTGCTGGACAATTGCTAAGGACGGATCAGAAATTGCTATGAAGCATAACATTAAGCGAGACATGAGGCCTAGTAGGATAGAATATAGTTGCCAGACTGTTCAGACATTAGAATAAAGAATATTTATTGTTGTGGAAAGTACAAAAGCTGTGAAACAACTGAGAGAAAAAAATGTTCACTTCATCTGCGTACCGAGAAATGGAACAATGCATCTAAAAGTCAGCAGGCATCTTAAAGAAAGGTATCAGTACGGGATATGTCCACCGTGGCGTGTGATGCAACATTCCACACGTCGTACCATACTTTGCACAACATTATCCAGCAGCTGTTGAGGCAATTTATCCCATTCCTTTGTGAGTGCACGGATAATGGTGTTCTGTTTTGCCGGAGGAAAGTTTCGACTAGCAACTTGCCTCCCCAAAGCATCCCACACATTTTCAATGGGGTTGAGATCTGGAGAACGCGCTGGCCATACGATACGTTCAATACCCTCGCTGGCTAGAGAATCCTGAACAGCAAGTGTTCGATGACATGTTGCGTTGTCGTCCATAAAAACAAATTTATCACCGACAGCACCACGGAAAATGCGATAATGAGGAAGTAGAACTTCATCAATGTATCGTTGGCCCGTCATAGTCCCATTCGCAACGACATGTAGGCGCGTGCGGCCATTGATCATGATGTGGGCCACACCATGATACTGCATGTCGGATATCGGTCCTTTTCCTGGATATTTTCTGGACGATAAGCAGTACCACTCTCGCGCCAGATCAGTTGGCGTCTACAATCCGATGACAGACTGAACCTACTCTCATCTGAGAATAGTACGCATGCCCAGTCCTGTTCAGTCCAATTGTGATGCTCACGACACCATTGCAAATGGGCAGTACGGTGATGTCTGGTCAATGGGACACACACAACAGGTCTGCGTGCAGTCCTCCTCCCCTCAAACGTCTGGCAACAGTTTTTTGGGAGATCTGCTTTCCTGAGGCAGCAAGAAACTGATTTGCCACCTGCTGAGCTGTAGTGCGCCTGTTCCTTTTTGCTGATAGGACGATATATCTGTCTTTTGCAGGCGTCGTACTTCTAACACGACCTCCCCCGTGCCGTCTACTACACATTCCAATAGTTTAAAATGACTTCCACAGCCGTGAAATAACGCTGTGAGCGATGTCGAACTCCCTGGCAACATCTGTTATTTTTCGCCCTTCTTCGATCTTTCCAATAATTCGGCCACGCATAAAATCATCTATGTGATGTCGAGAAGACATGCCAAAAATTTTAAGTTCGTCTATTAAATCTTTCGTGTAAAACTTTGACTTGAAAAAACAACTGTCCACACGTGTCAAAACCTTTAAAGCTCTTATGAACGCTATCACGTGATCAACAGACTTGGAAAAAAATTTTCATACTCATACTTCTTCTTACTAATATCCCGCACTTATTCTAATTTTCCACACTTTGCTTCCTTTCATTTTGTGGTTGCTATGGATGATAGTGTTATCCGTCCTTAGCAATTGTCCAGCAGTGTGTATATATATATATATATATATATATATATATATATATATATATAAGAATTAATATTTAATATGTGCGGGTAAGATGCTCCATTGTACAGATAATAGGTGAAAAAAATGTATTTTCTTTATTTAATAATGCTACAAGAGGGCTGGAACTTTTAAAGAAAAGATGGAGAAGGTTTTTAATTTTGGTTACAGATTTTTGATTCAAAATAAAATTATTTTTCTACATTAGCGAACCAAAAATTATGTTTATTAATAAATGAGTACTGAGTTGTAAATAGTACAATATACATTGTGCCATTTCATAATCCAAAGTATCAATCTGTTTCAAGCTTTTTCCCGTCTTCTGCTGTGTCTTCGACTGCACTTTCAACATGAGACCTTTTTAAATATAATGCTAAAAAGCTGCTATTTAAATGTATATCATCATTTTATTTTAAATGCTTAGTGGCCGCCAAGCATTGCAATATATGTTAAAGCGAGAGCAATTGCGTGGGGCACAGGGTCACCTCATATATTTCACAAAAACATTGATTCCAAGGAAACATTATTTGTTTTCAATGACCTTTTCAATATCCTCCTATACGACAGTTTTCATGAGAAATAAAATGTATTTGCTCCATATATCCCTTTTTTTTGGGAGTTGCAAATGCTTTTTTACAATCTCATAGAATTTGGGGTGACTGAGTTCCCTACGCTACTACTAATGATCCAATATGTTTTCTGTGAATAGGTTACATTTTTCCCCTGTGAACGATTTAGTAGTTTTAATTTCTGTGTTGTATGACTTATTATAATTGTTAAATGTAAATAAACATAATATAAAAAAAGAAATGATCATCTGAGATTATCTATTGGGTGAAGTTGAAACAGATCAAGCAAGGGAAGAACCTGCTGAAATAATGGTTATAAATCATGATAGCGTAAGTAAATATGACTAAAACGATGAACATGAAGCGGTTGAGCCGAAAAGAAAATGTTCATATAATACCTAAAGAACTCCACCAATAGAGATATGAAGCCACAAGACACACTGCTCTCTGTAAAAAAGACGCAAGCAAGAAAAAGTTCATTATTCTAATTGTCGATTATCATAGGGCATAAGAACTGCAATAATTTTAACAATACATGAAAGTTTTGCCTGCAAACAATATTCATCTGTAAAGTTAGTGAACAGTGTATATTATTTGTGTCATTTATTAATGTCACCCTCATTTGAAACTTTTTGGTTTTAGTTTGTTTGGAGTTTTACACACACCTCAAATTATCAAATAGAAATTTATAAGCCCATAAAAGTGTGTAAATATATTTTCTCTTGTAATATTCCCCTACTTTGAAGTACCCTCTCTTCATCTATGTGACCTAGATTTAGGGTAGGTACGAATTGATCACCCAAGATATAGCCATGATAAATTCAATTTATTATTATCCAAATATATTGAACAAAGCAAGTCTTACTATAGGAAGGTAATCAGGAGTGATAAAACGTATCCCTAAATTATATGTAAATAAACACCAGGAATCCTAACCACTTATCTATAAGCAAAGTTATTCTATAATTCTTAAACTTCCTCAATTTCTTCGACTTACTAAAACCCGTTTATAAGTATGCTTCTAAATTTAAATCCTTACCATCAGTTCACGGCATCCAGCATTTCAGCTTCCTTTCTCCTTTTTCCTTCTCGCCTTCAAAATCTCCACTATATATCCACTAACTAATCTGAATTTCACGGTTTCTTCTTGAGAGGATTAACTATGAAATAACTCAATGCTGTCCCCAAAGATTCCCCTAGAGGATTAGTTTGAAAAGACAGTAAAGGCCCGTCACTCTCTTAATTAAATTATTCACTGGAATAACTATTTTAATCATTATAAAAAATAACGTAAAAAAAGGATTGGTCTGATTCCTTCACCCCACGTGTTCATTAGCTTTAGTATCGAATGTAAGTTTTCTTCCGGATTAAAAGTGAGTTAAATACCTATTTTTTTAATACAAATTACTTTGGCTTTTATCCATAAGAAAACTCTAATACCTAAATTTAATTTCTCTTATGAAAGTACTTCGCAGAAAAATGAACTTTTTACTTTATTCTCTTGTTTGTATACCAGATAGCATCTTTACAGCATAGGTAGGTCTTAAAGTACTGAACAAATAATTGGATCTACCCTGATCGTTCGATGTGTTTATATGCATTTTTCAAGAAACATTATTACTTTTTAAAATAATACTTGAGTGAATGAGTGAATGTTGGTCTCTACATATTTACAGGAGGGCTTTTGACGATGGATTCGAAATTTTAAGCTGTGATCAATTGAAAAGGACGACATCTGAGCCAGTATGCGTTGTCAGCAAAAATGCAGCAGAAATTATAGTTAATATTTCCATTGTGATATATACTGAACGTCTCCATAATTAAAATTATTAAGATCTTTATAAGAACGATTTTATCATATAAAGCTTAAGGTTGCTTAAACAATAAAAACAAAATTAAAATATCTTACTTGGTATAATACATATTTGCAATTTTTTCATAATGGAAAAGTATATCTTTTTCCTAATAATTGTCAAATTCATTAAACAGTACTATTTTATAGAAATCTGAAAATAAAATAATATTTTATACTATACATGCTGTTAATTCCAACAAAATAAAGCATCATATTAAATGTTATCGTTTTTTTAAAAATAAAAATAGAGGCAAAATATGTAGTTATGATTTTTAAGAATATTTTTTCCGTCGGCTTATTTTTATGCAGAATTATATATTTAAATAAAAATCATGGAAGAATATCAAAGAAATGAACATACTTGTAATTTCATACCAAAACACTAACGAAATTCAAACAAATTTGATTTGAAAAATGCTTAAATCCAATTTACAATAAATTCTACCAAAAACAATGCGCTACTCTTATTTTAAAATACAATTAATTTTATTCCAGCTTGAATTCAACCTGCATTTCAAATTTGGTAAGAAAATCCTTAACAATCACCTTCACAAGTATAAATTCACTGCTGAAAAGAATGTTCTAATCTCCCACGAGGTGCCTCGAATCACATATTTAATACATTCGTTCTCTTTCGACGAATTTGCGGGGGAATTTGACTTAAGGATTTAGATGCATTATCCCCGTTATAGGAATATTATGTATTCAAACACCATTATTTTTTCTCTTTAACTGACAAAGACATAATTATGAATAAGGAATTAGATTTCTACAATTCTTGATTTTCTAACAATATATGTATATAATAAATTAAAATAGTGTTCTTATTAAATTGAAATGCATTTCCTGAAATAAGCATGTGTTATTTTTTATTTTCTCTTGAATTTACAATTCGCATTTTTTTAGCATGAAGGATATGACACAATGTGATAAAATGTCATGTTTTCTGGTTAATTTATAAAAAAAAATGTTAAAAAGTAATTCATCCTTAAATTAATTTAATTATATTTGCAATGATATTGCATAAAACTATTCTAGAAGAATTTCGCTATAGTAAGCATATTATTCAAATTAATTTTGACAGTTGTATTTAACCTAATTAGAAAATTAAATGAAAGAAATGTTTATGAGGGTTGGGGTAAAAGTCATGGCAACTGTTTTTTTTTTCCTTGAAGATACCAGTCCGGTTGGAAAATGTGACATATACAAACGAAAGGACAAGGCCCAACTACATGTGTGGACAATGAATAGCACTGGAATATCGTAACACACAAATATATTTCGGTAGCATACAGGGCAATATGGTCTTCACAGTGCTAAAGAATGACAGCACAGTACATAGTACACCAACCGTTCTTCTGAACGGTATGGTAAGGCATTATTTCCAAGGGCTTCCACTAATTCACTGCAATATTCCATTGCATTTTTCCCTCAACGAACGTCTATTTTGATGTAAGAACGCTGCTCAACACGGGTTACTTCCATCACCGGCACTCACCAACTGACTGATTTCACAACCCTCGCTGCCCTACTACCAGCAATCACGGAGCTATCTGTTCTTTTTTTAGATACACTATGCTTACAGAGCTTCCACACGACACATATACATTTATGATCCATTCACATATATACAAGAAAAAAAAAGTTGGCATGAAAAGTTGCCAAAGTTACATTAGGATGACTGAAGCAGAAAAAAAACTATGATGATCCAACTATGTGTGATTTGCAAAACTATGTGGGAGTTGTATTAGCAAAAGCTCTTTTCACGTGACATCTGAAAAAAAATTATCTCGTTTCTTGCCTTGTATGTATGCATGTGTTTTTTTGTGTTTGGTTTTTTATAGTTTCTTTTCAGCTGCATCGTCCTGGAATGACAGATGAGCTTTTTAAGGGGGAGGTGTAGCAATGGAAGGGTCCATTACCACCTGCTAAGGGGGATGGTCAGCTTTCCCGCCTGTGGGATAGAGTCGAAGGGTCCGAGACCACCTTCTCAAGGGAGCGTCAGCTAAGAAAGGGGATGAACAGCCCCTTCCCCCTTTGGGGTGAGAAAGAAAGGCATTCTGTCTTTGGATACGAAGGAGGGAAGTCATGTCAGAGTGTTGCTAATTGTGTGTTGAGTGTTTTTCTTTAAATGTTTTCCTTTAAAATAAATTATCATACTTAAAATTTAGACGTCATGGTTTTAATTTGTTTCCGTGCCCATTGATTAGAATCAAATTTTAGTATCCAGTACAAATACATCTAGAGTGAATAAGAACACGAAAAAAGCTTTAAATAAGAGACAAATAAAATGGAACAAAATGTATTAAGTATGAATAAAATTTATTTATTTTCTTAACAAGAGGAAAATATCTATAATTTGAACTGAAAATAACTAACTGGAAAATAATAATGAATAAGTGGCATGTTTCCATGGATATACACACACATAACTATTTTTTTAATTCTAATTGATCAAGCTAAGAAACAAAAATTGGTTCCCTATATTGTTACAAGTTTTCTGTAATTAGTTCCTAAGATATTGTAAATAATAAATATATCAATGCTTAATTCGCGTTAATATTACTAACTGCTAAATTTACTTTATGATAAAAATTGTAATACTCCCAAGCAATGCCGTCCCTTGCATTATAATTGTTGTACAATGAACACTTGGTGAAATATTGCTGATACGACGAAGTTGACATTATTTTTGACACCAAATTTGGCAACCACTTGAATGCTTCTGGAAATTACTGGATAAATCTATAACATCCCGATCTATGACGTAAGCGGATTTTTTGAGAAAAAGCTGGATGGTAGAAGCGCAGAATATAATTAGAAGTTTCTCGCTGAAACTAAGTTAATATTACTAGAGTTCACTAGTGAGTAGTTGCTTTAAAATAAATATTATTTATTTGTGCTTTTATAATCTTAAAGATGTGTCTAAGCTATGCAGAAGGTGAGAAAATCTTCTGGGATTTATTCTGTGAGTTTGAGTGCTATATCTTTATTTTAAGGATTGTTTTTCGGCAAAACATTTTCATCTCTCTTAAAGAACTATTTTGCTGCTTGAGACGAATAGCATAAGATCCGTGAGCCTCGATCTACGTAAGAAAATTCAACAAACTTATGAAATATCTGAATATAAAAAATGCTAAAAAAAATCATTTAAAAATAAATACAATCGAACCTCTATATAAGAAACCTCTATATTGCGAATTTTTTCTGTATAGTGATCTTTTTCCTGGAACCTTGAACATTTCACGATTTTCTTCGTAAATTAACCTCTGTATAGCGAAGTGCATTTTCTATATAGCGAACTTTTTCTTTTGGGGTTCAATTTTTAACCTCCCTTTTTTAAAGTATTTCTGAAAAGATTTCCAGTTATTCTCTCTTTAATACGTTTTATGGTTTTCATAAATCTTGAACTGGTTTTATCAGATCCTATTCGCCGAGAGCAATAGAGTTCTGGACGTTTCATCCAAGAAGTGCATCATTTAAACTCCATTGCCCAGTTCACTAGAATCATTGATATCATCTTTCAGCCTCAGTGGAGTTGTCCCGTGTCCCCCGTGTTCTAATCAAAAAATAATGTTTATTTAATATTAAATCTATGCTTTAAATTATAAAATGTCCTTAAGACAACTTGGCACGCTAAAAAATAACATACTTATCATTTTCTTTATTTTTATTTAATCTTATTCTTTGCATTATTATCTTTCGATTGATATATCACTTGTGTGAATCAGAAAGTTAGAAATTGCATAAAACTTCATTTGAAAACAAATTCGGCAATTCCGTTACACCCCCTTTTTAGAAAAAAAAAACAACTAACAAAAACGTTATGATAAAAAATATATTTTATAAAGATAAATAATAACTATAAAAAGAATGTGTATTATATATAAAGCAGAATATTTCAGAGTCAATACCATAATGCAATTTTCTTCTTTGTGAAATGTGTGCATGTAAAATTTTTGAATTATGGCATTGTATATATATTAATATTTAAACAATTTCAGTTCTTATTCTGATATGTTTTTCATACAAATGTAAAACTTCAATATTATGTGAAGAAAAAAACTAAACTTTTTGTCCTGACTGAAAAAAAAAATTCTAACATTTTTTTTTTTTTTTGAATTTTCTTGTGCAATTAATGTCTTCTTAAAATTGATCATTTATAAAAATATATGAGTTGAAACAGTACGAAAATGCAATTATTTTAAAGAAAAATAAATAACTAATATATTAAAGCGGTATTTTCAGTTTATTTAAGCTTATTGTAATTTTTTTTCAGAATTATAACAATAAGTGGTTTTTCTCAGTTTGTGTTTTTCGAAACATTAATGCATTCAAAATGCTACTCCTTCCACAACTATTTACCAATTACTTCCATTTGTTCCCTGTGTGTAGCACATAAAGCATGTAACAAAATTAGGGATCCAATTTTCTGTAAACTGAATACTTGAAAAAAAAAACTAAAATGTAAGATATATTTTTTTATTGATTTTTAGCATGCATATCAACGTTTTATTATTTTTTTCTCAAAAACGAAATAACTTATTGTAAAATTTATCCCTAATGTTGTTGTTAACATCCATAAGTATATTACAAAAAATTAATAATTACAGAAAGAGTAGGGCTTTAAAATTTTTGAAATGTTCTTCAAAAGATTTAAATTTTTAAAACTGAGTGAATATTATGGGAAAAATTTCAATTCTCGTATCATTTTCTTGAATAGAAACACTATATAAAATGCTAAACTATAATATTTAAATACATAAAGAAAGAAAGTTTCTCAAAGGGTACCAAGTAATCTTAAATTTATCATTTTGAGCGTAAAATTATTTTTTAATATTGAAAATACCAGTGAATTCTTAGATATTCTTTTTGTTCTTTTTTTACTTGTAAAGGGTGTTTTTTTAGAGGTATAGAACTTTAAATTGCAATAAAACAACGATGTATTATTCGATTGACATGAATTTTTTTTATTCAAAAGATAATCTTGTGGCATTACATTTTAAATATGATTTCTGGCATATGATTACCACGGCTGTCTCGAATGTAGTCCAATCTGGACGTCCAATTTTCGAAGACTTTTTCCACCATTTGTGGCCGTATATCGGCAATAACACGGCTAATGTTGTCTTCCAAATGGTCAAGCGTTTGTGGCGTATCAGCATAGACCAATGACTTTACATTGTCCCACAGAAAATAGTCTAGAGGTGTTAAATCACAAGATTTTGGAGGCCAATTCACTGGTCCAAAACATTAAATTAGGCGGTCACCAAACGCTTCTTTCAATAAATCGATTGTGGCACGAGCTGTGTGACATGTTGCGCCGTCTTGTTGGAACCACAGCGTTTGGACATCATGATAGTTCAATTCAGGAATGAAAAAGTTAGTAATCATGGCTCTATACCGATCACCATTGGCTGTAACGTTGTGGCCTTCATCGTTTTTGAAGAAGTACGGACCAATGATTCCACCAGCCCATAAAGCGCAACAGTCAGTTTTTCTGGATGTAACGGTGTTTCGACATACACTTGTGGATTAGCTTCACTCCAAATGCGGCAGGTTTGTTTGTTGACGTAGCCATTCAACCAGAAGTACGCTTCATCGCTAAACAAAATTCGCTTATGAAAATTGGGAACAACAGCAATCTCGTTTTTCGCCCATTCGACGAATCTACGCCTTGCTTGATGATCTTTTTGATGAATTGCCAAACCAAACTGAGAATAAATCACTTGGCAGCTGTTAAATAGGTCTCCATCTTGGAAAGTAATGCCAACTTAAGCTTCTATACCTGGAAAAAAACACTCTAGTTTTTCTTCCTTTCTTTTTTGATGAGTAAGAAATATGTAAAAAAAAAGGTATTAATTCACAAAAAAAATTGTGGAAAATTACTTTTTTAATATATAGTGTTTATGAATTTAAAATTTGTTTTATGTGGTTTATAAAATATATTAAAAGATGGACCTTTATATAACGAATTTTCCAAATAACGAACTTTTTCCCCGGAATTTAGTGACTTCATTATATAGAGGTCTGGCTGTATTATTAAAGAAATATTTGATGTAACTTTTCTAGTTCATCCAATAAATTTATTTTGAGTAACTTTTTATTAACGTCTCTCCCTTAAAAAACATTATGGCTATTGGCAATGAACTTCTGAATTTTGAGCCACCGCCAAGTGAAAAGTGTGCTATCCGAGCTAGAAATCCCTTTTTAACACTATCACGTCATTACACAGCCGATATAACGTGTATTATCGCCAGTGATGCCAGTTGCTGTAGGGCTTTAACTGGTTAGATTCTGATAATTATTTTATGACCCTGAGCACCGAATAACTGTAGCCCTTAGAAATTCATTCTGAAATAGTATATATCATTTGTTAAATGCCATTAAATTATGTAATATATAATAAAAGTTTATTTCATAATTCTCACACTGAGTACTTTAAAAACATCATATGCATATACACTCATGGACAAACAAAATAGCGCACCAAGAAATAATTGCCGCATCATAACGAAACTTGGCATTGAGGTATATGTCGGAGAGATATGCAAATAATTAGAAATGCAGCGTGATTGCGCATTACGTATGACCAGTAGAGGAAGATTAATGTCGTTCTCCGTGGAGTATAAAACCGATAAACAAAGTTTGTTTGAGTGCGCTGAATCGTTTACAAAGAAAGAGCTGAGGTAGACATGCCATTACATCATTTTCGAGGTCAATATGAGCAGATGTCGCAGTTTGAGAGAAGTAGAATCATCGGCATGAGGGAGGCTGAGTGGTCAGCTAGGCAACAATCTCGCCAATTAGGCTGCTCTGATTGTGTTAGGACGCCTTTTAAAGACCAGTCATTGAGAAGACCGTCACATCGTAAGAAATGCACACATACAGCCAACTGCTTTCTCGGCCGCCATCCAGGCACATGTAGCACCTTCACTAGAGGCCCCTGTGCCCTCTCGAACTAAATGATGGCGCCTGGTGGAAGAACATTTGGGATCGCGGTGTCCATTAGGTGTGCTGCCCTTGACGCACACCCATGGACGCCTCGGTTTGAAGTGGTGACCTGCACCAGGAAACAGGACTGCAGCGGAATGGAACCAGATCGTCATTAGCGATGAATAAAGATTCAATCTCAGCAGTGATGACAATCGTGTTTGGGAGGGGATACCCAATGGTGAATGCCTTAATCCTTCCTTTGTTTACAGCGACACACAGGTCCCACAGCTGGTGTGATGGTACGGGATGTCATTGCTTACAATACATGGTCACCCATAGTGTTGATCCGTGGCACCATGACAGTCCAGTAGTTATGTCCATGACATCTTGCAACCATGTGTATTGTCACTTATGCAACGGCTCCCAGGAGCCATTTTTCAACATGACAATCCTCAGCCTCACACGGCAAGGGTGTCACAAAACTGTCTCCGCACTGTTGCTACACTTCTTTGGCCTGACACATAACCAGATTTGTCTCCAATCGAGAATACCTGGGATCATTTGGTACGTGGAGCTGGGCATCCCACAAGTTTGAACGAACTAGAGGCAATGTTACAGAAAATATGGAACAAAATGTCTCAAGACATTATACGGAACTTGAATTCTTCAATGCCCGATTTTATACACGAAAACACCAGTAAATTTAAATTTATTTTTCATTGAGCTCAAGATAGAGAATTTGGTCTTAAAAATTATTTTTTATCAATATAGATTTTTAAAAAAAATTAAGCGGTTTTTGTGTTTTAAAGAAATGCTTAAATTTTACATGCTTAAATTTTAAGTTATATTTGAAATATTTATTTATTCTGAGCATTTGGTAACAATTTAGTATTTATTATTATTTTCTGTATCAAAATTCAGATTACTTTCAAATACCTATTATGTATTTATAAATATTTACTACACATTCTTGAATTGTGTCATCCTGTTCTTTTTTATATTTATGTCTACTCTTATTTCTATATAATCCTTCAAGCAACTATGATTTTGTAAATAAAGTAAGAAAAATACTAATTTGTAACAATAATTTCTTTATAATACATGTATTTCAAAATTCTTCTGGAAAAAAAAATTATTTCTATATTTTCCCACATTTATTTAAAATTTTAAGAAAATTGGTTGACATGTACAATTATCCAAACATGTGATACCCATTTCTGATGTTTTCCCTACATGGAAGGATTTATAAATCAATAATTACGTGTATTATTATTATTAGAAACTTTAATGTAAATCACAAACACAAATGTTCTTATAAATTTTATTATATTTACTGTTCATATTTCATTGACTACCAATAAGTATAATATTTGTTTCTGTATTTAAAAACAAGATGACAATATAACATTAAATTTTCAGCTTTATGAAGAAGTACAAGTACGTTTCTGCCGTTTGGCAAAAGTTGGTCCCACCAATAAATTACAGTTGAAATTTTCAGATGAAAAATGCCATATCGAAAGAGTAAACATCTGACAACACCATAACCGTATAGTATTGGTGATTTTGTGTAATCACAACATTTTTTGCGCTTGAAGATATCGAGTCTTAAGCCGAATAAGCGAAATTCGAGGACATGTTTTATTTGCTTTTCTTAATTTGAAGACATCTGCAATTCGAAACATCGAATGCTCGTAGAGGCATATAGTGAAAGGCTTTCGTGAGTGTTTTCAAAAGTTTCAGATTGTACAGTTTCACTTCAAGGCAAAGTACGTAGCGGAATAATTTTAGAGGAATATTCATGTAGAACAAATTGAGAACACTTGTACTTATATTAGGAGTGATTCAATTTCGCATTATTAAAATTGTTTGAAAATATTCAAAATCAATTAAATTGGTTTCCATTTGAGCTGAAGCCCAGCAACTTCGAATGTAAATTTCACACTGGTGAAATACTGCTTGTCAGGCATAAACTTAAAGAGGTTTTTTTAAAACGCATAGTAACTAGTAACTGGTGATAAAAATATATCTACTATTATAATCCATAAGCCATGTTTAAACACTCGAATGTTGCCGAAAGAACTCATGATCAGTGTTTGATTCGATCAGCTTGGTATCATGTATCACTCCTGTATTATGAGTTCTCAAATCGAAAGAAACCATTACAGGGGCTCTCTATCGAATTCATTTGATGAGATAAAGCAAAGCACTCAAGAAAGAACGCATCCATTAGTATTTTAAACATCGCGAAATTATTCTCCTGCATGATGTCCATCACCAATTTCTTAATCCGGGCAAACCCTTTATAAAAGCACCCAATTGGAAAATCTAACCTCACCCACTGTCTTCTCCCCACATTGTCCCTTACGATTTTCACTTGTTTCTCTTAATGGTATATGCAATTTTTCAGCAGTACTTCACATCAAATAAATGTACCAAAAATTGTGCCGATTTGTGCATAGCCCCGAGAGATGAAGTGATCTACTAATGGGTTTTAAAATGATGTAGCCTTAAAAATGCAGTTGTTTCTAGTATTAGAAAAAAAACTTTGAGCTAAACATATTGTACCGTCTTCCGTAAAAAAATTCCAAATGTGATACAAAATGGCGGAACTAAGAATTCCTTATAAAAAGCATAAACTGCATTGTTGTTGTTGTCGTATGTTTATTACTGGGATACATGAACAGACACATATAAACAAATACAGAAGAATACAGATTTTATTACAAACGATGATCCCAGCATATAACAAGATGAGGTGCGCTGCTGTTCCTTTCGAGACGGGAATCCATTTCAGGCGAAAGACCGACTTCTTTTTCGAAGAAGATACAACCAAGTCTTACTCGGGATTCGAACCCGAACCCACTCGGTTACAAGCCGAGGGGCAAAGCCACCATACTGGCTGGGCGACATAAACTGCATTATCATCCCTAATTGATAAGAATACCAAATCCAGAAACATTAATCGTTAAAATCATCAATTCCTTTCCATATCGGATATAAAGGATGAACAGGCATATATTGTTCAAACAAAACCAAAAGAATGGATTTGGTTACCAATATAATTTCTATCTGTAATAAGTTAGGTATTGAAACGCCAGATTCTCATGTTAAAATAAATAAGTGAAGAGCAATGTGTAAATTTGCTCTGAGAATATATTTACATATATTCCATTTTGTGTAACTTCCCTTGCAGATTTAAAAAGACGCAATAATGCATACTCTATTATAGAAAATGTAGCATGGAGCACGTTTTGGAATTTTATTGGATTTTTAAAGCATAAACGATTTGTTTTGAAGCCTTGATCCTTAAAGTGCAAGTGTACTGTTACCCAAATCATTTGTTTCTAACTATTATTTAAAACTACATTTGATTTTATTTCTTAAAAAATAATAATGTCTTTATACGCAATTATCTTAAATCCTACATAAAAATAAGTGTTATATTTAATATTTCAAATGAATATATTTTTATATTTTCTAATGGTTCTATGATGATACTTTCCTATGAACAGTCACACAATGATAACCTTCTAAGTTCTGTAACTAACATTTGAAATAAAAGAGCATGAGTGTATACATATTATCTGCATTAAAATTATCATAAGTTGAAAATACGTATCTTCTGAGACATAGCATACACAAAATAACTAGACTAACAATTTTAACCAACAACTGAAGAACATTCTTCATGGAAGGAACAATATTGTTCCATTTACTTAAAGTTAAGGATAACGTAAGGATGACTCCAAGAAATCTTTCAGATTTACTTAAAAAGGAAGAGGATGAAAATGAAAGTCTATAAGTCCTGTAATTCTATTCATCACTGGCTTTGAATCTTCTTATCGAAATTCCCCTTCTTTTTTAAAGCGAAAGAGGAAGAAAAGAAGAAGATTAAGAGAAGCCTATGGGAAATAGGCTCCATCAATTGCTTTGACACCAGGACCTCAAGATCAACTCCCTATAAATAGGCCAGACTTCTAGGAAAAGTAAAACATGAATACATTTAAAGTTTTTCTTTAGATAATGCATACCATTTGAAAACTTGATTACCCCTATCAAAAAGAGTTTTGAAACTTACTTTCAAATATACTTTTGAGTATTTTCCAAGGAGGAATTTTACTTCTTACTTCTGAAAAAGAGATAGCATGCAAGAGAAAGAGACCTGTTTCTAAGTGCGCGTTTCCTCTTCCTTACTCAATGTCTGGTTTTCTAGGGAATTTGTTACAGGTTGAAAATAAGTTGAAACAGAAAATATTTTTTTAACCATATAAATTCAGAAAAAAACTTAGTTTGTAGTTTTTAAACTTTTAAGGTATCCGAACACGTTCAGAGTACTTTTTGACAAAGTAACATATTTAAACCTATAAAGGCTTTTTTAGGATTCAATACCAATAAATACTAATATTAATCAACAATATTTAAAATAAATTGCCGGAATTTCATAAAAAACACAATTATATGTGAAATTTTAGCAATATTTTTGTAAAACTTCAAAGCAATTAGAGAAAAACTTAATAAACCTGTATTGAGTAAAAGAAATACCAAAACAACCTAGTGGCATTTATCCAGAGAATGTACTAAAATGTTAATGTTTTATTAAAATTTGAAATTTTTAGAGATGATTGAGCAAACGTTATAAGAAAAATAACGCCTTTATGAGACCATTATTTAAATAACATGCCCTAACTCAAATAATAATCATACTATAAGAATTATTTTAAAACATTCTCTAGAAAATAGTATAAATATCAGGTGCAAAAAGTTTTATAGAAATACATTTGTGATATTTTTGTGATCAGACTCGTCATGATAGATTTCCAACAATTTCAATGCCCACTTCTGGTAGATCAAAGACCGACTTCCGGTTTTTCTAACTTAATAAAATTAATTGTAACTTGGCCTCTAAGAAGCATAGAATCAAAACAAAGTATGTTTTGTAAAGCCAAAATACAGATGTATTAAATAAAATAGAAAACAAAAATATCCGTATTGTCCAAATTTGGTCATTTTCAACGTTTTCGGATACCTTAACCGATCTTTAAAAATCATTGGTGAAAGAGATAGTAATACATTTTTTCTACGCTACCATTGTATGAATATTTACACAAACATAGAATAAACTGTTCCAGATAAAATATTCTGAAAACTGTAAGTTAAAGTAAATTGAAACAAAATATGTACAAAAGTCAGTTGAAATTGTAATGCTCCATATTTTAAACTATAGATTTTGCAGTGCCAAGAAGAAAAGAATGTCCCTATACTGTATTCTCATCAACACAAGTTTTCTAAAGTTTGCGTCGTAAAATGCTAATGCCTCCATGCGTGCTAATATATTTTAGTAAAAACAACAACATTTCGGATTCATTATATTTTGTAAGATAATTTTTTTGGTTTATATTGAAATTACTATATATATAGTACGTTTTTACGTAATCTATTTAATATACGATAAAAAATAATTTGTAATGGATGATCTTAAATTGTTTCCAGTTTTATCCTCGGATAATTCACTTAGTATTAGCATTCCCTTTCAGGATACTTTCAGTCTTAGAAGCACCCACTTTTAGAAATGATCTGATATTATGTTCAAATACTTAATACACTGATGCATGGTTCTGATTCGTTGAAAGTAGTAAGTAGCAGAAAATTAATCTATATAATATCATCTGCAGGTAATGCAAACAGCTAAGCAAATAATTGTTTCGAAACTAAAATAAATATATTTGATACAATAAAGAAAGGTTGTTACACATAGGTAATATGTTTCTATATTTTACTCATTTCTGTTTTCATAAATATTTCTCTTCCTCTCAGTGTACTAACGTCACTCTATAAATCTGCGAGAGTTCTATTGGCGACGGACCTCTTTATTTTGAGAAAAGGTCAAGGAGCCATAACGACAAACGAACTTCACATCGCACCAAACCTGAGGATGTTTGAACCTCGTCCAATTTAAAGTGCATCGACCGCCTCTGCATGGTGTTTCTTCAGTGACACTAGGCTCAAACTAAAGACATGTCATGACCTGAAAGACATGAAAAACGTATCCGTGACCTTGAACATTAGGTATTAATGTCACCTCACTCTTTCTCAGAAATATTATAGTGATGTTACGCTGTTTATTTATTATTTTTATTTTTTGAAGTGACAATTTCTATTGGAACGATTTGCGGGAAAGTGAACTTGAATGAACGTTACGCTCGGGAATGTAACATTAATGTGGCTTTCTTCAGCTTCAGTAAGACATACGCACCCCTAAAATGGATAGGAGGGACATTTCCTACCGCGAATATTAAACGCGATAGTCTACCCCCCACCAATACGCCGTAAAAGCAAAGTTCTTAGCTTTGATCTAAGTGGGGCTCCCCCACACACACACTCTTTCTAGGGCAGGGGTGGCCACACACACAACCCAAATGACCTCGTGCGCCACTTCGGAAAAACTTTACCATCCCCCGGGCAGCATATAAAAAGATATATCTTTATATTAGATTTGGATCCATTGCAAATTTAAAACAGATAGATATATAATTATTGTTTTTATTGTTTTTCAAGTATCCAAACATACATAGTATAATAACAATAATACAATAATCAAATAATGTTATAATTTATTAATTAGTGAGATATCTGTTTCTCGACTATTTCAATTAGTTTTTGCAAGTCGATCTCAATGCATGTGTATTTGCGCACCGTAATTTATGTTTGATAAATTTGAGTTATTTGCAGTAACAGGAAGCGGCGTGATAAAATAACAGTTATAGGAAATGTTGTTTACAAAAAAATAAAAATAAGTTAACACTTTTCAAACAAAAAATATTGTACAAAATAGTCGAATTTGGTATAGTTGTAAAGAACCTCGCGGACTGTAAAATTATTTAAGGCGGGCCACATGCTGCCCTCGGAACGTGGGTCGGACAATCCTGTTCTAGGGAAATAAATACACGATTCTTTATATTCCTAGTTGAAGTATGAAAATGAAACGTAACATTCTTAAAAAATAGGCTTACAGAGAAAAATAAATCCTACACTAAAATTAAACATAAGATGTACAAAAAGGACAAATTTTACAGAATTACGTAAATAGTATTATTACCATTAGGAATATTGCAGTGATCTTAAGAATAAAAGTCTATTTTTGTAAGCAAATCAGAATAGCAAAGAACTAATAGTTCTATTAATCACATTACCTAAATATACTCTTTGAGTCTAAAAAGAAGTTTAAAACAATTAAAAATTTAAAATAACATAATTAAGCATACAAGTATTAAGAAAAAATAAATTAAATAATTTAAGTATAAGAAAACAAAATATAATAAAGAAGACTTTCCTTTCAGCAGCACCGAGTATATTTTTTCAAAACTGCCATGCAACGTCAAAAGAGCTACTATATATAAGCAAGAGATTATGTGGTATAAATATTCTGATTAAATCCCTTTTTAAATGTATTGACCAAGATTCCTCTCATTACAATCAACTACTTGTCTTACTATACCTTTGCTTAAATTATATAATTGATAGATTAAATATTGTTAAATTACAACCAAAATTCACAAAGCCGGATCCTATCTTCCTTTGGTTGATTTTTTTAAATAAAAATTCAATTTAATTATGTCAAGTGATCCAAATGAAGCTCGAGGAAGTACGGAACAACGCTTGACGGAGTTTTTTACAGATATTTAAATAAAATTTTGAATCTAAAGGATTTATAACCTATTTCAGCTACCATAAACCAATTATTTTCTTCTTAGAATACAATTAATTCCCAAACATAATTGTATATTTCGCACAAAAATATTACTTTATGAGTACAGACATATGATTACATGATTTTATAGGACAGTACTAACATCTCCTTGTTTTTTATTCACCTAACTAACGCCGGAAATAACAATACAAAATTTGAAGTTATCACTTTTAACGTGTGGTCATAAAAGTACAAAAATTCTTTTTTTTTTATTTTTATAAGAAAGAAAAAAATAAAACAATACCCATGAAAAATCTCATCAAAATATCTTAAAAATTTAAATGTACACTGCTGGACAATTGCTAAGGACGGATAACACTATCATCCATAGCAACCACAAAATGAAAGGAAGCAAAATGTGAAAAATTAGAATAAGTGCGGGATATCAGTAAGAAGTATGAGTATGCAAATTTTTTTTTCCTCGTCTGTTCATCACGTGATGGCGTTCATAAGAGCTTTAAAGGTTTTGACGCGTGTGGACAGTTGTTGTTTCAAGTCAAAGTTTTACAGGAAAGATTTAATAGACGAACTTAAAATGTTTGGCATGTCTTCCCGACATCACATAGATGATTTTATGCGTGGCCGAATTATTGGAAAGATCGAAGAAGGGCGAAAAATAACACATGTTGCCAGGGAGTTCGACATCGCTCACAACGTTGTTTCACGGCTGTGGAAGTCATTTAAAACTACTGGAATGTGTGTAGTAGACAGCCCGGGGGAGGTCGTGTTAGAATTACGACGCCTGCAGAAGACAGATATATCGTCCTATCAGCAAAAAGGAACAGCCGCACCACAGCTCAGCAGGTGGCAAATCAGTTTCTGGCTGCCTCAGGAAAGCGGATCTTCCGAAAAACTGTTTGAGGGGAGGAGGACTATACGCACGCAGACCTGTTGTGTGTGTCCCATTGACCAGACAGCACCATACTGCCTGTTTGCAATGGTGTCGTGAGCATCACAATTGGACTGAACAGGACTGGGCATGCGTTCTATTCTCAGATGAGAGTAGGTTCAGTCTGTCATCGGATTGTAGACGCCAACTGATCTGGAGCGAGAGTGGTACTGCTTATCGACCAGAAATTATCCAGGAAAAGGACCGATATCCGACATGCAGTATCATGGCATCCTGATCAATGGCCGCACGCACCTACATGTGGTTGCGAATGGGACTACGACGGGCCAAAGATACATTGATGAAGTTCTACTTCCCCATGTTAGTCTTTTCCGTGGTGCTGTCGGTGATAAATTGGTTTTTATGGACGACAACGCAACATGTCATGGAATACTCGCTGTTCAGGATTGTCTAGACAGCGAGGGTATTCAACGTCTCGTATGGTTAGCGCCTTCTTCAGATCTAAATCCCATTGAAAATGTGTGGGATGCTTTGGGGAGGCAAGTTGCTGGTCGAAACTATCCTCCGGCAAACAAGAACATCCTCATCCGTGCACTCACAGAGGAATGGGATAAATTGCCCCAACAGCTGCTGGATAATGTTGTGCAAATATGGTATGACGTGTGGAATGTTGCATCACACTCCACGGTGGACATATCCCGTACTGCAGTGTTTCTCAAACTGTGGGGCGCGCCCCCCTGGGGGGCGCGAGCATATCGAAAATAAAAGATTAAAAAAAATTTATTTACTGGAATGAAGTAAAACAAAATACTTTCTGACATAATAAAAAATGCACATTTACACAGATATAATTTATATATCTGCGATATTACGTCATAAAAAATTAAAGCTTCTACTTCTATTACGGTTTCTTTTCAAACCAAAATGAGAAAAAACAAAACTCAGACCCATAATCGAAAAAAAATTTTAGGAAGATAAAAAAATTTCATCACTGTAGTATTATTGTCATCAGCTGTAGGCAGCAGAATGTAGTTCCTGCGGTTTGACCGTCGAACTTACTTGTACGGTTAGTTAGTCCTGGCTCTTATGTATTTGTTTTTTTTTCATTTTGGGAAGTTGCAAATAAACTATTTCTGCTGCGATTTTTTCCTTGTAAAATATTTTTATGATTTTTGGAAAAGCACAGAGAGCTCTTTGAAGGATTACTTGGCCAAGATTTATTTCTATGAGTTATTCCCAAACATATAAAAAAGCATAATGAAAAACGTTTTACATAATTTTTTTTGAACATCCATATTGTAATAAATACACTTTTATTCCGGAGCTGTCAAGCCGAGCACAGAGTACACGAAATCGGTAATTCTGGCAAAACTGTTTAATTGTTACCAATGGCTCTGACACTATCCTCCTGTTTGACAGTCTGAACGTGTGAACTAAAATATATTTGCCACATATCTCCCTCTTTTTTGGGAGTGACAAACGTTTTTTTAAAATCTTTAGGTACTTGTTTTGACTGAGTTCACGGTGTGATAACTTTTTTTCCGAAATATTTTCTGTGTTCTTGAAAGTAGGGGGGTGAGTATATATTCTCTTAATTAAATTATTCACTGGAATTACGATTTTTATTGTGTACTATAAAAATAATTATAAAAAAAAAGATTGGGGTGGCTCAATAACCCCACTCGATCATTAGTATCAAGTGCGTGCCTGCTCCAGGTTTAAAACATGTTAAGACTTTAAATATTGAAAATAATACAATTATTTCTCATCCGAATTTTATATTATTGTTCATTATTCAACATCAACTCTAAATGCTAATTCTGTGAGGATTAAAATTACAGTTCGCTTAAAACTAATTATAATTTGAGCAATGATTTAAAAAAATCATTTTATATTTTTGTAAACATTGTTGCGCACTTGGCTTTACTCTCCTTAAAATTCAGCGATTATATCAATATTGTTTTGTTTTCTTATAAATGAACTCGTGCAAATAGCCTGTACTTCAGCCGGTATACTTTTATTGTATCAGTGCTGCACAGAGTATTTTATAACTAATTAATTAATGCTAAATTAAGAACAAGTTTAATAAGTATTAGCGACTTCCATGGGCTTGTCTTACAGAGAAAATTTTTCAAAGGAATGCTTATATGATTAGAAATTGACCCACTGAGTTCTTTCTAAAAAAAGCTGATATCTATATTTTGTCTTCTAAGCAGCCACTGCATTTTGCAATATGTTGCAATTTAAAAATTAGAGAAAGGAAAAATAACATAATAATTATCCTATTACTTAATATTTTTTTTTTTTTTTGCTTAAAAGCAACATATACAAAATTTAATACTTATGTCATGAATTTGTACGGTATATAAGTAAGATTATTGCTTTAGCGTAAAAAAATGCATTATTATTGCATTCAGTACATTATTAATGTATAAGGGGGGCGCGATAAAAATTGTGATTGATAAGGGGGGCGCCACTATTGAAAGTTTGAGAAGCACTGCCGTACTGATACCTTTCTTTAAGGTGCCTGCTGACTTTTAGATGAATTGTTCCATTTCTCCGTACGTAGATGAAATGAACATTTTTTTCTTTCAGATGTTTCACAGATTTTGTACTTACCAGAACAATAAATATTATTTATTCTAATGTCTGAACAGTGTGGCAACTATATTGTATCCTTCTAGGCCTCATGTCTCACTTAATGTTATGCTACATAGCAATTGGTGATCCGTCCTTAGCAATTTTCCAGCAGTTTTATATATATATATATATATATATATATACATATATATATATATATATATACTTTTTTATTTTCTGATATTATTAAAAAGTTCTAACTCCTTTTTAATGAATTTATATACCCACTTAGGAACCTTTGATTTTTAATTCCACGTCGTAATTTTTTATTTATAAGAGAGAAAATAGGCAAAATATTGTAAATGAATTTTTTGAATGATTATATATAATACAAAAAATGAATACGTTGTACCAAATTACACAGTACTTTCTGATATATATTAAATAAATTCTCGCATGTTGTAAATAAATTGTAATTGAAGAGAAAAATACACCTTTCAGCGTATGTACATCAAAAATTCGTTTCCTTATTGAAATATCATAATTTGCAAACATTTAAAAAAGTATTGTATTAGAATCGATATATATAGAGAGAGAGAGCAAAAAGAGAGATGCGGATTAAATTATTTGAAATATTCTATTAGATTTTTAATTATTTTCCATGTTTATGTAATTTTAAAATATTAAACGACGGTTAAATCTGATGAGCATGACATACGAAATAACTATGTAGTGGAATGTTTTCATGCGAATAAGCATACAAGTAATAAAGAAAACTTTCATAAAAATTAATTTATTAGTTGGGCTATAAATGCTAAGGAAACCTCAGAAGGAAACGTTTTTATCGTACCACGCATGAAGAAATTTTATGTTCTTATAGAAAAAAGTTGAGTTTTTTAAAATAGAACTATAGTTATGAATTAATTAAATAATTTGCTTTCCGTACCTATACATTTTTTTCTTGCATTATTATTTCGATAGATAATTACATGAAACTAAGTGAAATTCTAAATAAAAACCCAACATTATTCATGCAAATTCTTCTAATTTAAAATTAAATTTATAAAATAATAAGATTTTCTTTTTTGTAAATTTAACATTCCGTATTCCAGACTTAATACTAGAATAACTTCAGGGGAATAACTGCCTATTTTCAAAAAAGAACTATAAAACTTTTCCTCATAATTTATTAAATGATTAAATTTTCTGACATCGTTGATTTTCGTTAAAGTTTGTACGTTCTAAAGCAAGTTCTAAAAAGACAAATGTGTGTTCTCTAGGCCCTAGTCTCAAGATATTGGTATATTTACTTCACTCCATTTGATTTAGTTTGCGAACGTCAAAGTACTCCAACAAGATTTAGGTTTCCTGTAGGATATGTGATTCAAAAGAAATATGATTATTTGAAGTTTCCTTTGGCTTCCAAATTTGAACAAGCTTGGGAAAATTAAAGAAAGGAATATTTCTTGATAGTCTGGCAGTCAGCTGAAAGCTAAAGCCGTGGCAGAAATTGTATTAAGAAGATGTATTTGAAAGACACTATTAACTGACATTTAAAGCAGACGGCTAATTAACGTGGAAGTAAGTTTGACAAAATCAAGCAATCAATTATTTTAGTTAACTATGCTGAGCAACGCGAGACTGTTCTAATTGTTTATAAAGAAGAAAAATTAGGTACTCGGAAGGCATGTTTCATTTACATTTAAAGCATTTGCAATTCTAACAAAATAGATATATTCTTATATAAATCCGTAAAAATAATAAATTGCTCCACACAATTGCACAATATTCTTCTTTAAAAACATTTTTGCAAAATCATATTGTTCAAAGAAAGAGGGATCTTAAAAAAAAACATTATTATATAAAAAATAATCAAGAAAAATGTAAGGCAAATAATAAATATAAAACGTTTGATTCAGAAATAAAAATAAACTATACTACTAATGAAATATGTATTGGTTTTAAATTTAACATCAGCAAAAACTATTTTAACCTTAATGATAAGGGAAGTTATTCATGCAACATAATACTTTATGTTATCCAAATTGCTCCCAAATTAAGCTATAATCTTTATATTACTAACATCTATAATCAGACACTGAAAGTTAATTACAATAAATCATTGTGCTCATTTTTATTCTGTTCTGTATGAAACAATATGACGTAATGCATTAATGTATCACCAGGAGAGAAACCGAAAATAGTAAGAAATCCACTGGAATTGGAATATTTTGATAATGAAAACTATTGGTCAATGAGAGCACACCATTTTAATTTGTAACTGTTTAAAAATGAAAAATATGTTAATGAAATGGTCCTTTAACTACACAAAGAAAACGAGATAAAAGAACTTCGATGAATACATTATATTTTCAATGTTAAGTAAATCATTTTGTACCAAAATTAGGGAATTTGATAGGTCATTTTCTATTTTAAAGCATACCAGCATATGATCTAAAAGGTTTTGCATAAGAATTCCATGAATCATTTTTAGCTCATCTCGATTTTTTAGTAGCTGATAAGTTGTTTGGAGGAATACCAAACTTTAAAGTAATATCCTTTTTCTTGACACATGCATCCACTTCCTGAAGAATTAAATTTATTCTTTGACATTTTTGAGGTGCAAGAAAAGAGTTTATGCGAAAGACCAATCAACGATACAGATGAAAAGAGCTTAGTAATAGGACACATGACTTGTCAACTGAGAGTGAAAGGGGATTCAAGATGTTTCTAGTGATCTGGTCAATGGGGGTTAAATGTTGAACTTTTTGGATGCAACACTCAGAATATCATTGCTCTCGGTGAGTTAGACACCTAATAAAACTAGTTCAAGATTTATGATAACCATAAAATAAGTTAAAACGTAGAATATCTTGACATGTCCAGAAATACTTTAAAAACAGGGAGAGACAATATTGATTCCCGAGTGAAAATATTCGTTATATAGAAAACTAACTTCAGTATTGGGAGGTAATTTCACAAATAAAATAGTGAAAAGTTCTTGGATCCAGGAAAAATCTCACAATACACAAGTTCAATTTTATATATATATATATATATATATATATATATATATATATATATATATATATATATATACAGTCGGAACTTTACATAGCGGAGTAGATAAATCCCGGAAAAAAGTTCGTTATATGGAAACTTTTTTTTTATGGAGGTTCATCTTTTAATATATTTTATAAACTCCATAAAACAAACTTTAAATTCATAAGCACTGTATATTAAAAAGAGTAAATATTATCACTTTTTTAAAAAAAAATAATGTATGTTTATTAGAAAAATAAAGGAAATAAAGAAAAATTGCAAGGAAAACACGAAAAAAATGTCGAAGAATTCACTATATTTTCAATATTAAGGAAATAATTCTTTACTAAACTTAATAAATTTTAAGGTCATTTTATAACTACTTAAAGCATACAAGTAATAATACACATACATTAGTTTAGAATTAGAACACGGGGACACGGGATAACTCCACTGATGGTGAAAGAGGATATCCAAGATGTTTCTAGTGAACTGAGCAATGGGGTTAAAGCTTGAACTTCTTGGATGAAAATTCCAGAACTCTGTACTCTTGGCTAGTTAGCGTCTAATAAAACCAGTTCATGATTTATGACCACCATAAAATGTTATAAAGAGAGAAAATCAGAAAGAAAGGGAATATATAGAAAAATTCACAATATAGAGGTTCGACTGTGTATATATATCGTAACAAGATAAAAAAAATGAAATGCGCTTTTATACTGTTGATATATTCTTATAAATGCATCAGTGCTGCACAATATATTTGATAATTGATTTAACAATACTAAAATAAGATCAAGTGAAATACTTACTTGTAACTCTCATGGGCTCGCCATGAAGAGGAAAGTTTTTAAAAACCAGGTTGTATACCAGAATTTTTTTTTCAATTATAGATGAGATCTATATTTTGTCTTGAAAGCAGCCGTGCATAAAATCTAGTTTCAAAAAGGTAAAGTGTTTGAAATTTTAATTGTATACGAAGTGCTTTTGTTTTCAGTGCAGCAAATCCATCATCCACCCCTGCCCAAAGCTCAAAGAGAGCTTTATTACTATTTTGTTTTTTACATAAATATTTATTTTAATCTAAAATTATTTTACAATATGTTCCAATGGAAGAATTAGAGATGAAAAGTGACATAATACTTATCTTTTATTTGAAAGTAACATATACGAAAATATTACTTATCTTGAGAATATGTTGTTTATAATTAAGGCCGTATTGCAGCTTTAGCGTCAAAGAACTTTATTATTGCATTGAATTTATTGTTATTGTATGGATAAAAGGGATTTTCGATAAAAATTATGATCACTGAAGCACAAAAAATTAAAATTTGAGGGGCACTGTCTTAACATAAAATAACTTATTATGCATTCTATCTTATGTTTGAGTTGCTGCTCTGAGAACGTATGTGTAATCTTTGGAAAACCTCAAACTTAATTAGAAACTTATTCTCATCAAATATTATCAACTCCAATCAGATGAAGATGAACCTGCCTCATCAATCCATTAAATCGTCACATTTACTACATAACAAGTTTATAAAAAACTTTTTCATTGATACTTGAATTTTTCATAAGTATATGAACTATCTATAATTTTAACTACGACTTTTAGGAAATGTAACACTATATAAACCCTTTAAATTAAAATTATTAGAAAGCACTAACTTTGCTCGCAAAATTTAATATGGTAATAATTTTTAAGAAATGGTATTATTTTCGTACAATATTACTTAAGTAACACTGAAAAATTTAATTAGCAATGTTTCTCGAAAAAGTAATTATTTACCCTTACTTGCTCTGGACTTTTAATTTTCCTACATTTGGACAATTCTACGTTACCATATACTATTCTGTTGCATTCGAACCTATTTGCATTTTAATTAAGTCAAAACTTGCATTACAAGTATAAGACTGTGGCTTTAATCATATGCAAAGAAACTGTTTCGCAGCTTTATTTCTACTCCCAAAAGACAGAATTTAGAGGAAGAAATCTTATTTTCTCTTTATTTCTTAACCCTTTTTGTGTGGATTTTAAAAGCCAGTGAAAACTCAAAGTAACCAACACACTCTGTAATATATCATTTCCATTTTCACTCTAAATCTTGTTGCAGAATTCTGACATCTGTTATCCAATACAAAGCCAGTAAAAAATATGTGTCTTTATGCTTTTAGAAAATGCGCAGCCTTATATTTCTGTTGTCTTACTGAATTCCAGAGTAAGTTGTACAGTATCATGTAATATGTTAAAAACTCGAGTAATCAATTTTCGAAATAGATCAAAATACTAATAAAAAGACTCCTTCTATAGGTTCCAGTCAAAATGCTATATCTAAAAAAGAATGTTTCATTAACGATTCCGAAAAACGTTATGAGTGCAAGAAAATATTTGAAATATTTTTGCTTAGAAATATTCGTTTTTTTTCTTTCTTTATTTTATTTTATTTGGACAATAAATGCTGAATATTCGATGTAAATTTTATTTCACTGTATCTAAGTGGAATGGAAGTTTAGAATAAATAGGTTTAAGTAAGTATAAGTTTAGAGGAATCATCTTTAATTACTTTTCTTATTCGTATCTCATGCGTATTTCTAAAAAATAGTGTTTAGTTAAATTTATTCCCCTAATATATTTTTAATGGTATTTCAAACTTGACAATATAATAAATACTTTCAATTAAATTGATTATTTTTTTAAAAAAATACTTTTTACAAGCTATACCTTAATATATATATATATATATATATATATACTCATGAACAAAAAACATTAGAGCACCAAGAAGGAGTCATCAAAATGACACGAGGCACGAAATTTTACATAAGTAATGACTACTTTGATGTAAATAAATGATTAGAAAATCAAAGAAAAAAATGATCGTTTGTTTCAGAGAAAACGGCAAAAGAAGGGATGATTTAATACCCTGTTGAACTCCTTCTAGCGATATATATAAACATATATTCTGCTGGCCACCGTAAATACAACACCCTGAAGGAAGCATGCAAATAACATGGAATTCACAACATGTATTAGCGAAGGTAAGATAAGCAAATGGTTAGAATGTTAGCGCAGACACACACCACGCACGCCTGTCTTGCCACCTCAAAGGTCTATTTAAGGCTTGAAGATTTCAACGATTTCAAGTTCGGCAATTGTGTTTTTCATGTGTTTTTTTTAAAAAACGATCAGTTATGTCTCGTAGAAAACAGCCATCAGCTTCCGACGTGGTCAATTACATCCACCTCAGTGCACCACTTCACTTGAGGACAAGCAAAATGTGCGCACGGCAGTGACGGATCGCCCAGTCATATTACGAACCGTAGCAAAGCACATTAAGTCTTTAACGCATCATTCAGTGTCTGCGCGTACCATTCGATGCCGTTTAAAGCAGAGTGGAATGTCCGCAAGACGTCCATTGCTTGGTCTACCCTTGACACAGAACCACAGACGTCTTCGCCACCAATAGAGCGATGAAAGAAGAATGTGGGCGGTAGAATGGAATGAAGTTGCTTTAATGACGAGTCACGCATCTATCTGCAACACCACGATTGTCGGATTCGAGTCTGGAGACACCGTAGAGAGAGGATGCTGAACAGTTGCATTATGCACCGCCACACTGGTTTTACACCGGGTATTATGGTATGGGCCGGTATTGGACATCACTCTCACACTCCTCTAGTACGCATTGCTGGTACTTTAAACAGCCAGTGCTACATCTCCAAGGTGTTGGAGATAGTTGTCCTTCGTTTCCTTCAGGGCTTGACCACAGCCATATTTCAATAGGATAATGCGTGACCTCACTTGACACACATTGTCCAAAGTTTCTTCGTCAATCACAAGATTCAGTTGCTTCCTTCGCCGGCTCACTCTCCGGATCTTTCACCGATAGAAAACATGTGGTCCATGGTTGCTCAACGATTGACCCAGGTTACACCCCCAGCTGCCACACCAGATTAATTTTGGCAACGTGTGGAAGATGCTTGCTCTGCTGTACCCTAAAAACACATCTTAAGCCTCTTTGAATCAATGCTGAGGCGTGTGGCAGCGGTGATCTCCAACAATGGTAGCTACTCTGGCTACTGATTCTGGCAGGAACCACTCTTCACAGAAGTCTATAAATTTAATCATTTGATACTTAGTCAATATGTTATCTACAAAATAAATTTTGTTGTGCTATTTCTTGTCTTTCTTGGTGTTGCATTTACGTTGGTCAACAGTATATATATATATATATATATATATATATATATATATATATATATATATATATATATATATATGCAGTTGAATATATGCCCATCCTTTTTTGTTATTATAAGTTTTTGTGAAAGCATGATCATGTCTTTTCGAGGTAATAATTTTTTCAGTGAAATATTATGCTAATTGGATCTTATAAAGAAAAATTGAATTTAAAAGCCTCACAATATTAACTTTCATTAATGTATATTTTTTTTAGAGCTTTTGAAAAAAAATACTTCTAAGAAGAACGAATTTTACAAGAAAATGTATCTGATTAATTGTCAGTTTTTAATGGAGATTTTCTTCTAAGAAAATTTCCACTCTCTTTCAATGGCGTATTTAATTCTCTTAATTCCGCTTACACACTTCCTACGTAAAATGATGTCTGTCTTTTCCAGCATTCATTTTTATCCAATTCTAGGTCTGTATTTAAAAAAATTATTTTATTTTTATTTTTTTAATTCTTTAATTTGTTACGTTATAATATATTTGGGTCTATTTCCTTTACTTTTTTAAAAATTCAAATCCTTTCGTTGTATAAGGCATCCTAAATTTGAGATAAATGAAGCTTATAAATATCACATTTGCTGTAAAGCGAATCGGGAGTTCATACTTATTGGTGTTTATCCCGAGTAAAAATAATTAGTTGGAAGTACAAGTATACAAAGAGTTTATTCTTCAGAAATTAAAACATAAGTTATTTCACTTTTATGAGTCGGAAAAATACATTCCACTCACAGAGGCTTTCTGGTGGTTCTGACGCTATTTTCTACTGTAATCAGATATGAATTAGATTTATAATTTTCTTGTGTTTAATTTTGAATATTTTACCTAGTTCTTGGAAGATGTTTCGAATTAAAATGTATTGTGATATCATATCGCTTTCAGAAAAAAACTAAAAATGTCAACTTTAAATGCGCGTTGGAAGAAAATACGGCCAAAAGACTCAGCCAATTTCCCAGAATCTCTAGAAAATTAGGTTAAGAGACGTTAGATTTTGCTTCATTTATTGGTGATGAAAGTTTTATGGATATGGATATTGAAGGGTTCCCTGATTAATTAGGAAAACAAAGGGCGGAAAGGGTTTAACATGAAAAACTTTTGAATATGTTAGTGAAAACACACATTTCAAAGTCTGATGATACTAATTTTAGTCTAATTTGTTTTAGAATAAAATTAACTATGGAAAAAATTGTAAATAAATTTGTGTTCGAAGGTTGTTGTACTGATACTGTTGTACTGATTTTAAGAATTGTAATTAATGATTATTTATCTGAATTTTGTGCCGAGAAAGAGATAGAAAATTTGCTAACAGTTAAACATCATTTGGCAAAAGAAAAAAAAGATATACTGCTTTGTTATTATTTTTAAGGCTGCTACATTCTTTCATAAAATAAAAACGCAGGCTGGGCTGCGTGGTTGGATTTGTTGCTGGCCTTCTGGTTGTTGCTGCGGGTTCAAACCTAGTCCATGTCGGTGCATTTTCATGGTACCGAAAATCGACAGCGGCCATGTCGTATGATTATACTGCATGTAAAAGTTCGCTAGAGTGTTTGGCTTAGATGCCCTCGGCAAAATTAAATCCTAGTATAAGTTCGCATCGTCAGAGCTCAGGTGCCTCCCCCAAGAGAGGAAACTGGACGTCAAAATTACCTGGTGCGTTTGGTATCCGCCTTTAGGGAGCCTCACTTAAAAGTGATACCAGCTTCCGGGAGTTGTATCAGGTCTGAAATGGTTAATGATCAATTCGCAACCCATTAGAAATAAAAAAAAATGTTTCATAAAGTTGTCTAGTTGTGTTCTTATGGCTAAAATTACGTCATTTTCTTAATTATAATGTAAAGTTAATATTTAATATATATACATATTTGAATGCGTAATATTTATTTTACAAAGTTACATACATATTTAGATAATTATTTGTTATTTTATTTTAATATGTATGATATTTCATAATAAAACATAATCTTAATTTATTTTCCCTTCATCATAAATAATGTATTTAAAGGCTAATGCACAGTTAGCCAATTCTCTCTTATTACCGTGAATTTTCTTTCAACCATCATGCGTTTTACGTGTTCTATTTTTCCTTCTTTTTTTAACACACGTAAAACATATTTTCGCTTTACACAAGAATTCCAAAAGAAATATAAGAAGAATTACTTCTAAAAATAGTTTTGCTTACCCCCTTGTTCTATTTGTATGTGTTCTCTGATGTTTTCTTTTCGAAGTAAGAAATTAAATTCTCCCGAAAAAAAAAATACTTAAAAACAGATTTAAAAGAATGTTTAATGGATGCTTCAAAAAACTCTTTTTACAGGTGTAATGAAAAATATTTAAATAACATACATATTATCTGAAAAACTTTAAATGTACCCAATTTCTACTTTTTCGTGAAAAAAAAATCTTGACCTATTTATTATAAACTTTTGATCTCTGACCTATTTATTGTAAGCGGTTAATCTTCGTATGGAACAATTGATGTGGCCAATTTCACATAGACCCTGCTAAGTTTCCATCTTTTCTTTCTTTTTCATGTTTTTTCACCAAGAAGATTTCTTTTTAGTAGATTTAAAGGAAATGATTGCCCTAGAATCCCAGGATTTAAACTTTCACATTCACATATTCTTCCTTTTGAAACCCAGTAAGAAATATTATACAATTCTTGAGAATCTTTCTTTGTGTACATTAATTTACAAATAAAATCATGGATTTTTAAGCATGAAGTATTTGGTTTTTTAGTGGTTTTGCGTTGATCTTATAAAATTTTAAATATTTATTTAACTTTGCAGATGGATATAATTTAGAATCTTAAAAACATAAATTATTTAAATCAAAATGTAAAAAGAAAAAGTATTATTTTACATAAAGATACACACTAGTCAATACATTATGTTGATAAGAATTTCAAAAAAATAAATCTTTATATATATATATATATATATATATATATATATATTTATATATATATATATATATATATATATATATATATATATATATATATATATATATATATATATATATATATATATATATATATATATAACTACTAACTGCATGGCCCGGCTTTGCACGGGCCTTCTCTTTCCCTCACGACGCCAGCAATTATGCGTGTGTTTGTACGCACGCAATGTGAGTGATTTCTAAAATTATTTCATTAAATTTCCCTTTTTCGAAATCTGTTCCACATATTTTCGATTTAAGACAGGTTTTCCCTCCTTCCTTTAGCCCGGCATAACACGGTGTTTTTAGTGTAAAATTACTGTTTCCTATTCCCCTCCCCCTCACAGATAAAATATAGCTTCAAATTTCGATCTATGACTTTTAAAAAAAACAATAATGCATTTGTTAAAAAATTATTAATGTGAAGCAATAAAAAGAAAACGATTCTTTAGTTAGCTTAAAAATGTCTCTGAAATGTATTATTATCCAAAATAATAGACAATGTACTTTTTTAATTAACAAATAATTAATTTCGTAATGAATTAATAGAAATACTTTTAAAAAACACACACATATATATATATATATATATATATATATATATATATATATATATATATATAAGTTATAAAAAACAATATGGGGGAAGTGTAGTTATATATTTACATGTACTGAATAAAAGCATTCAAAAAGAAAATGATAAAAACATTTTGATATTTTATTTTAATTTCACAGTTTTTCTTCCACTGTCAGAGTTACAAATTTTGTGTACTGAACGCTTAAAATAGTGTAAATAATTTATATCAGGAAGTGTAATACATTAATATTACTTTTTAATGTATTTATTTTATGTTAAAATCTTGCCACCCCCTCTCCCTCCGAAATCTAGTTGTATTAAGAAACAAAAGCAGTGATGACACTGATGAAGGGAATCAATGAAAAGCGAAAGTGCACTGAGGTGTGGCGTAGACAAAACAGAAGGGATAAAAAAGATAGATGAATGCTGTCACGGGCTTTTTTGCAAATGGCAGAATTTTTAACTTCTTTCTTGACAATTGTCGTTATATTTTGAAAATTTCTCATAATATCTTTATAAATTTTAGCCTATGTGTTATTCTGATGTATAAGTTATATTACAGTAAAGTTTCATTAAAATCCATTCAGTTGTTTTTGCGTGAAATACCCACAAGGATACTCACACACTTTCGCATTTATAATATATATTAGATATATAAAGGTTCAATGCAACTCCCTCCCTCATCACAGTATCTCCGGAAGTATGAAACCTATGGACATGAAAGTTTGTAGACATGTTTTTTTTTCTGGAGAAAAGATCCGCTAAAAACGGGTTTTGCGAAAATTGACCCCTAAGGGGTTTAGCAGAGGCTCAAGGTGCTTTTGAGATATATTTCCATCTTTGAGCTATTGGACCTTAATATTTGTAATTTTGTATTTTCCTTTCATGGAGTTGAAATCAGAAAGGATTTGAATTGATTCCAAAGAGCTGTTTTTGGGACTAAAGGGGCGTTACAGATAAATATTTCCGTTTTTAAACGCTATGAAACCTACGAATTTGAAATTTGATAAGTATTTTCCTTTCATGGAGTAGAAATCCACTTTAAAAGATGTTTTGCGAAAATCGATTCCAAAGGGCTGTTATTAGAACTAAAATGGTGTTACAGATAAATATTTCCGTTTTTGAACTCTATTAGACATACGAATTTGAAATTCTGTACGTATGTTCCTTTGAAGAAGTAGATATCCATTAAGAATAGTTATTGCAAAAATTGAACCCATGTGCCGTTGCGTGGGCTTAAGGAATGTAACAGTTAAATATTTCTGTTTTGGGACAGTTGAAAAACCTAAAAAATTTCTAGACACGATCTTTTAAAGGAGTAGATAGCCGATACAAAAGATGTTATATGAAAATCGACACGGATGCTTAAGGGGTGTTATAAACAAACATTCTCGTTTTGAAACTATTAAGACATCATAAAATTGGTTGGCTTGTTTCTTTCATGCAGTAGAGTTCCCCTAATAATCGGTTTTGCGAAAATCGATTCTCATGTAAGGGTTGTGAGAAGTTAAGGAAAATTAAAAAAAAAAATTCTGTTTTTGAATTGTTAGACTCCCATACTTGAAATTTGTCAAGCATGTTTCTTTTGCTGAATAGAGATCTACTAAGAATGTATTTTACTGCAAATGACTCCTATGGGGGAGTAGTTAGTTAATTCCCTCTTTTGAATTACTATACCAACCAAATAAAATATTTGGTATACATGTTTATTTTGTTGATATAAAATATCTTAAGAACAAGCATTTAATAAAACGACTCTCAAAGGGAGTTAAGGAGCTTATTGAGTAACTTTATTCCATCTTTGAATTATTAGATTAAAAATTTACATTTGGCAATTATATTTATTATGTTGAGTACAGATGCACTTAAAACGGTTTTGTGGAAATCTGTTGAAGGGAATGAGGTTATGGGTGTGTAAAAGATAATTTTGTATGAATTTTAGAAATTATTGTTTATAATTCATGTTTTTATTTTAAATTAAGAGGTGACAGTTATAAGAATGTTTTTACATAATCAAACACTTATATAGCAATACTTTAAATATATATACTTATATGCATATCTCCAATTTCTTCCTGCTTTAGCATTGTAAGTCATAGAACTTTTTCACTTTTATTTCATTATACTATATATATATATATATATATATATATATATATATATATATATATATATATGTATATATATAAACAGTATATATTCATACCACATTATGAAATACCCAACGGAGCAGGGTGTGCAATGGCTTGTAATAATATACGATAAGGATTAAAAGTATAAAAATGACATTGATGTATCCAAAATATTACAAACTAGAATGATCCTAATAAAAGTATTCAGGAATACAAATAGCTTTTGAGAAATATTTCTTGCTATTTAACGTGTTATTTAAACTTAAAATTGTTATCTGGTACTTTCCCATTTTAACCTCTTTTCAAAAAGTGCTGTTAAATAATAGACACATTTTCAAATTTTCCCCAAAAATATATTAAACCATTGTTCAGAACAAAATAAATAAATTTATAAATTCAAAATGAGCATTTGTGGAACAGTGGTATTTCAAAAGATAAATTTTCCAATCCATGGTCAAAAAAATATTTTAAGTGAATAAGAGTTTGAGGAATGTATTTGTTTTAGAGTTTCTTAGAGGCAGAATAAGTTGTGATTAAAGAAAATCTACCGAAAATAAAATCACATTACGAAACATATAGCAGCAGCAATTAAAACAATAAAACAAATCTTACATCTTTGAAGAACTGGAATATAATGCTCAAAGCCTTATGTTAAGGCCTATATTTAGACCTAAGGCATAATTCTGTGCATAATTCTACTAAATTGTGGACAATTCTATTAAAAGAACAGCAATAGATAATCAAATAATTTATTCAGATTTTTGGTAAAGTATGTGATTAGCCACATTTTGAAGTAAAAGTCCTTTTTGAGAACAATTTAAACAAAATTTCTCTGAATTTTCTCCGCGAAAGAAATGTATGATTAGGTGGTTGCTTAATTCAATACCTCCCCTGAAAGAGCTAAAATTTCGATTGAAATGAAGGAACGTCATTGCAAATAAATTCAGTAGTTTTATAAAGATCGGCAACATAAAATTTATATTGTATAGTTCTCCAACTTTTCAATATTTATTGTTTATGTGTTGCGAATACACGTTAGCTGTAAGATAAATACACATCTAAGTTAATATAAAAAGCAATCCTCTAACTTTATTTAAATGTAACTGAATCAGCCAAATTTGATAAACTTTAACTAAAAATTCTGTTTTTATACGGTACACAAGTTAATAAAAAGTACAACTTAGGTTAAAAACATAAAGCATACGTGAAAAATAGAGAATTAAAAGTGAAGTGATATAATTTCGAAAATTTTATTTTACACTAGCGGGTATACCCGTTCTTCGCACGAGTGAATTGAAAAACTAAACAATATAGGTTGAATGATAAAAACAGTTTTTAATGAGTTTATTTTACTTGAATTTCAAATTTAAAAAAGGCTTTGTGCATATCTTAGTAGAACTAGAAAACATATTTATTAATTTTTAAGTGTGAAGGTCTAAAGCTGACAAAAAGGATTTTTTTTATTTATAACACCCAATAACTCTCTTTGTGCATCGATTTTTGAAAACATCTTCCTAAGCGGATCTCTGCTCAGAAAAAGTAACACATTGCTACAATGTTTGTCTAATAAACGCTTAAAATGGGGTAACTAATGTATATCTAGATGTGTAATACATTAATATTACTTTCTGTTGTATTTATTTTATGTTAAAATTGTAATATTCACAAGCAGCACCGTTCTTAAATTATAATGACGATTCAATATACACATAGGGAAAAGTTGATGATAGAACCACGTGGGCATCATTTTTGGCGACCACGTTGGTAATTTGGCAATTGGTTGAACGGTGCAGAAATTCATATACTGCAATGCCTTTTGGTGGTGAACTAAAACAAAGAGGACTTCAGAAACACCTTCTCCATAAAAAAATACATATACATGCCACTTTTCATATTGATTGGTTGAACGGTGTTGAGTTAGTAAAATAACATTGTATGGATATGTAAGAGAACAATTTTTACAATTCTTTTTCTTTGTACAGACTTTTTTTTAGATAAATGCGGTACAGAATGCTTGGTAAAATTTAGTTTGGTGCTTGCCTTCCCCATGTCCAATGGTGATTTCTCCTATCCATGCTGCCTAATATCATCCCTTTGAATTTGTTTGTCAAATTTGACAACGTCCTCTGCATTAGGACAACATATTTATTGCATCATCATTATCCCCATCCTAACTCTTCTTTTCGACAACAGCCTCGCTATTAGAACACCATATTCATTTTCTTATCATTGTCCCCATTCAAACTCTTCCTTTTATGCTGCGGTAGCCGAATGGTCATGGTTACGAACGCATGCTCCAAATTGTCCACCCGGGCAATTGAAAACATCTTGCCACTGAAAATTCATCGTGAAGAGGGGCAGAGGAAAGTTAAATCTGTCAAGAATCACCAATGGACGTGGCGGGATAATTTAAAGAGGAGGATTCTAGTTGAGATCTCATCCAATTCAGTAAAGATGTGGTTCGAAATTATGAAGTTCGTCGCCAATAGTTCTCATGTTGTTACAGAGTAAAACACATTGTCATTTAAACCTTTCTGGCGCCCTTGGCACTTAAAATTGTTAGCATGTCTCTCAAAATTATTTCCACACAGCCCCTTCTTTTGCCTTTACTTTACCAGTTTTGGTTCAAGAGATATTTTCCCTCAAATCCCTTACTATTTATCATTTTTTTTTGTTTTTGCTCTATGAATAGTCTTTCCATTGTTCACCAACTCTGAACCCACTGTATCCCAGACTCGCAACAGGCAGCATAAGGAAATGATAGTGGCATAGTTTGGCCACTCTTGTTCATTTTTTACCTTATGGCATCAAGAACCACCCACCGTTTTGTGAATTAGTGCAGTAAGTTTTTGAAAAAGTCTGAAATTATAGTATGGTGTATATCAGCAATTCTGAAAAAATTTAATCACCGCAACTCCTCTTAAGATATCTACCTGACATCGCAGTTCCCCAATATCATTTTTAACACCTCACCATACATTAATGTTCGTGATCGATAAACATGATTTGAAGAGTTTTTTTTTGGCTTTTAACGGCAATTTAGTGATCAGCTCAAAGTGACACATCTTCAATTCTTTCCCACGAGGCTTTTTTCGAGTATTGCAGGGGTAATCTGAGCATTGAATGTAAACTTCGTAGACCCTCCGAGCAAATTAGACTCCCGAGCCCACGGATCACAGTTTAAGAACAGCTGGAGTATACATTATTGCTTCAACTTAAGCAGCAAACTCCCCATCATCATCGCTATGGGGCTTTATTGTTGTTCTGGCTAGCTCTTTAGGAGTGATCTGTCTTGAAAGAAAGTCATTGTCACTTTTACAATAAAAGGTTTTCTTCAAGCTTTGATCATTTTAAACCATTAATGGAATAATATTATAATTAATTTTATACCTAATGTCAATTTGGCTGTATAGCAACATCCAATTTTTAAGTTTTCACTTTTTCCATAAGCCCCCTGTTTTTCTCACCACATCTCTTAGTGTTAATGCCAAACATGCTTTTGAGCGCGATTCAGCGCGACTGTGGCCTATTCCGCTGTAATTTTAATTTTGTGTTTTTTTGTCCTCCATTTTTGCGCCCTAGACACGTGCTGAGTGCCCAAAGAAACAGATCTTGGTATGGGACATAACTCCTATGGAATTGCTTTTTTCGAATTGTTCTCCGTCTCTACATTTCAGCTTCCACATCAACTTATTCATTTAGTAGGAAAGATGAAATTACTTAAATCTTTTGTAAAAGTTGTTCTTCATTGAGTTTACATTTTATTTCATTACGTATCATTCTATTTTACTTAGAAAATGCTGAAACTCCTCAAAATCTCAAAATACGTATGTTTCCAATCTAATCACCAATTTCCTTAACAACAAAACTGTTCAGAAATGTGGTTATTGATTTTTATGAAAATCTTCAAAAAATATATCGCCACTAGCTTCAGTAACATTACTTTAAAAATTTTTATATGAATAGCTAAAAATATATGTGTTTTAAAAATAAGTAGCAATGAAATGAAAATGAATAATTACATTTTAAAAGAAAAGTTGTAGAGTTATATTATTAACAAAATTTCTTATTATTTCTCCAAGATAATGTTCAAAATAAAAAATTATTTATTTTCTCAAAATGTTTTGAATTGTAAGAATGTTCTTTCAAAGTAGTTCTTTACTTACGGCTTTTTGAAATAAGAGACAAATGATTACTCAGTAGTTTTTGCTTACATTAGGTAGTTTTTGCTTTTGTTATCAATTATTCATGCTATGTACTTTTCCCCATTATTCCAGAAAATAATAGTTACTATATTGGAAAGATAGTTTGAAACAATCTATCTCTCTACAAAAATAGAAGTTTACATGCAGGAAAACTAATCTGTATTCCTTAAAAATTAATTTCATTGAAAAGCAGCACATAAAAAAATTGGACGAAACGATATACGAAGAATTGCAAAATAAAAACAACGCAAAAGTAGAGTGAATCTCAAAAACCATACAAAAAATCGATAAAAGAATCACTAAAATATTAAGTTAATATATACTGAAATGTTTTTGCATAATGTAATCGTCATAATTCATCCTAAATTTACACTCACCAGAGAAAAACATTAATTGTGGGGCAGTATTTTTGTGTTATTTCATTTTTAAAAACGAGCTCTTCCAGCCTGGGCATTAGAAAGTTTTTTACCCACTCTTGAAAAAGAACCTTAATTCACAAAAGGTACTAGTTATTTTCAAAATTATTCTCCGATATAAAAATATACATCTCTTCTTCCAAAAAAAAAGTCTGTCATTAATTACTACATTTTGTAAAAGGTCATTAACGCAAAAACAATATCATTTCAGTAGTTTACTAAATAAACTTCAAACTAAAAGCAATGAGATTATTTTCCCTTTCTTTTATTTTAAATTATTTCTTCTTATATGTCAGATAACTTATAGAAAAGATTAAACAAAGCCATGCTTTAATTTTTTTTAAATATTTAAAATAGTTAATGATTTCTCGCCCAAATTTATCTTTTGCTTAATTCCACGTGTTTTTGCACAAAAATTTACAAGTTTTACTCTTCTCTTAATTTTTTTTTTTAAACTTATTTTTACTTCCGGTCCTGTATAGAGAGTTGTCAATGCTTTTTCCTTTAATTCCGCAGCCCGCGTGAGTTCTTTTTATTAATTTCTAGAACTTATTAGAATATAGGAATCAGGGATTCTCTTGCCGTTGTAAACAGCTATATAAATGTATCATGCCTTCAAGTCAACATAAAAGCTTTTGTTACAAA
>BMAU01005218.1:0-99189 GCA_019973935.1 Trichonephila clavipes
CTCGTATGGCCAGCACGTTCTCCAGATCTAAACCCCATTGAAAATGTGTGGTATGCTTTGGGGAGGCAAGTTGCTGGTCGAAACTACCCTCCGACAAACAGGAACACCCTCATCCATGCACTCACAGAGGAATGGGATAAATTGCCTCAACAGCTGCTGGATAATGTTGTACAAAGTATGGTACGACGTGTGGAATGTTGTATCACACTCCACGGTTGACATATCCCGTACTGATACCTTTTTTTAAGGTGCCTGCTGACTTTTAGATGCATTGTTCCATTTCTCCGTAGCAGATCAAATGAACATTTTTTTTCTTTCAGATGGTTCACAGCTTTTGTACTCTCAGAACAATAAATATTCTTTATTCTAATGTCTGAACAGTGTGGCAACTATATTTTATCCTACTAGGCCTCATGTCTCGCTTAATGTTATGCTACATAGAAATGTGTGATCCGTCCTTAGCAATTGTCCAGCAGTATATATATATATATATATATATATATATATATATATATATATATATATATATATATATATTTATATATTGGATTATATATATATATATATATATATTTATATATATATTTATATATTGGATTATATATATATATATATATATATATATATTCAAAGATTTTTTATTATCTCAGAATATTTACTACATTTATATACCTTTATACGATGTTTTTAATATAAAAGTAATTTTGCTCAATCCGTTTATACATCAAACAAGTTAAGCCATGCTAGATTTCTTGATACCTAAAATCTGCTTCTTCAGATTTTTTTTTTTATGTTTGATGGAAATTTGAATAAAATGATATTTCTGAAATTAACTCTTATATAAAATCGGACAAATCTCTTGTATAAATTTTGACCTGTAAAAAAAATGAAAAGCGAATACACGCAATTTGAGGTTAGTTATGAGAAGCAGCGTATACTACATGTTTTAAATTTATACAGAATGATTTTGTCGGTTGAATATTTCTAAAACTTCACTACTAATTTCTGATGTGCGATTTAATTTCTATGTTTCCTAAAAACATATATAAAGGCTCCGGAATTTGATATCATTATACCTAATTAGATAGTTGTGCAGGTTACCGCCACAAAAAAATATATCGAAAATCGTCACTGGTATGACTATAGATTTAAGGCTCACGCATCATTCGTTTTTTTTTCTTCTTTCATAATTTCGGATCCTCAAAATCTTCTCTCTCTCAAATGATGATTCGTTAGAAAATATTTGATGCTCAGAAAGAAACGCATCTTTGAAGGTTTATAGCAAATGTTTACGTATTGAATTACATATGTGACAATCACACGTCTGCAAGGAATTAGTAAATATATATATTAATAATAATCCAATCAAAACAAATTACCTAGATGTATCTCTGTATATTAAGGATTTGAAACTACATACTAATATTTATGATAAAAGAGATGCCTTTAATTTTAATATCATCAAAGTGCCTTACTGGAATTCTAATTTATCAATATCTATATATAGAAATATTATTTTTAACTATTTTTATCGCAATAAAGTATTAGTTAGCGATAAAGCTAATATTTTTAAATCTTAAAAAAATTTTTAATCACTGTATTGAACATGGATACCCTGCTAATTTTCTTTGTAACTATATTTATAATGATTTTTGATACAATTTGTATTAATGTAATTATTTACTGTTATTATGTTTTGTAATTTTTTTTTTAAATTTAGACAATATCTAATTTATCCTACAATTATTAAATAGATGGCACCACATGCTTGCTTTTTTTTTTTTAAATCTTTAATATATATTTTTCAGAGTTTCTTTTATAATTTACGCTAATTTTATGATTTTTATTTTTATGATTTTTTAAAAGTATATATATATATTTCTTATTATCGTATATCGTATCGCAATTAATCGTTTCTTATATCGTATCGCAATTAACTTTATGCGGTTCTGCTCTCCCCTATTTGGCGGGAACACGATACTGAACTCTTGGCCATCGTTATAAATCCGTTTTAGTAGGTTATGTTTATGTTCATATATTCTTGTTTAATGACTTAATATTTAATTTTACGTATAGAACTCTTTCCTTTCCTCTTGGTACATAGTATGACAAATTACAGGTGAAGGTTGGCGCCGCAAAACTTGTTTAAACCTGCAATCCTGGTTCCTAAGGCCAGGAATTTGTCTTTAAACTGTGTGCCTACTTCCTACTTTTAGTTATCTTAGGTTTATAACTATATGATTATTTTTATATTTTTGTTTATATGTATATGTATATGTGTGTATAAATTTATATATATATGTGTATGTATATGTATATGATTATATATTAAAAATTCTTATATTGGATTATATATATATATATATATTTACCATATAAGATATATATATATATATATATATATATACAATATATATATATATATATATATATATATATATATATATATAATATATATATATAAGATTAAAAATACGATTAAAATTACAAAATAAATTTATTAAAATTTATGTTGATAATGTGCCAGGAAATGTTGCCTTCATATGTAAATACTATTATAATTTAATGACCAACAAATTTTTTATTAATAATACAGCTTTTATTAAGCCATCAGTTTCTTATAAAAAAATAAATTATAGCATTTTGGTCCAGTGTCGGGTGCCCATCATTCTCGTATTAGGTTCCAATACGCTGTCCAATAAATTCTATTCATACTGTCTATTTTCTGAAAAAAACAGTAAAAGATTAATTATTGAATAAAAAAAACTAAAGTTTATTAATAAAACTAATTATCAATAACAAATACTTACTTACAATTTACTGAATATATACATAGAATTATAATCAATAAAATAAGAGGCATTTTGTTGGGGCCGAACGCAACTTGCGTCCTTGTGTGCGCCATTGTCTACTCTTATGCTTGAAAAAAAATAATATAATTTTCAAATATAAGTAATTTGGGCTGTTTAATACTAGTGTTCTCTGATTATTTAGCATATTTAAGAGTTTAAACTACGTTAAAAAAGTCTTTCGGTATTTTTGTATTACGAGAATATTTTAGACCTTTGTGTACAGACGGTACTTTAAAAGTGTATCAATTTAATTAATTAGGTATAACGAATTAAATTTCCCAAAGTTGAGCTTCATATTTTATCTATGTATATCCCTTAAACTTCAATCTATTGACTCAAATAAAAATATTGAGCGAAAAAAATTGTAGTAAATCATAATGCGGTAGATACACGCAGTTTTAAATATTTTTTTATATATATATTTAGCAGTTTATTGCAACGAATACCACGCATTTCGCAAAATTTTCTATGAGAAAATGCGCCACAACTTTTTTAGTTATTGTATTTATATTTTAGATTGTAGTTCATTGCCTTTTTACGTGTGTTAAATATGTTTGACAAAAAATATTAAATGTATGATTTTGAATTCTATGTAGAGTGTTTTGAACTTCAGTATATTTTTCATCAAGTTTTACGTAATACATTTCATTTTAATAAATTTACATCGTCATATAATTTTCTGATTGGTATTTTTAATTAATTTAAATCATAAGCACCAGCCAATTTACTTAAAATTACTAAGTGCATGGCGTTTTAGAAGATTTCTCTCTGTACGCAGACAGCTACCATAAAACTATCCTTCTGGATTTGAGACTTGTAAAACAAATTCCTTTAATGATATCTGGATTGTTTCCATAAGCAAATAAATTCATAATTCAACTGCACAAAACAAGATTCAAAGGAAAATGTACAAGACTGTCTTCATAAGACATAAACGTAGGTGAAATAATGAATATATATTTTATAGGTGACATCATGAATGTAAAGAAATAAATAAAAGCCTCCATTACACATTCTTACTTATTTTTACAAAAAATAAATCATTATTTACAAAGGGAAAATATAAAAAACACGCAATTATCGGTAAATTTTCGATATACTTTTTCAGTCTGCATTTTGTTGAGTTCAATTTTTGTTTTGAGTCTGCACCGCTATCTTTCTTTTACTTAAGCTTACCATTACGGAAAAATTTCTTGTCATTACAGTATTTGAATGAGGTACATTTTGAGAAGTTTTCGAAAGCGTATGTCATTAGAAAAACTTGACCAGTCTAACGAGTTTGGGTATTTACGGTAAAAAAGGGTATTTTTAAAAAAATCGAATAGAAACAATTAAGTGATCTAACATAAGCTTTCCGCTTCAGACGAAAGATAAAGCAATCCACATAACAACAGAGTATTTGCATGTTCTTAAAAAAAGGAAGATAAATTAATGCAACGGTTTTATCTTTGAATCCATTAGATATATTTTTAATCCCTGTTCGAAATTTATTTTTTGTAAACAAAAATAATAAAAAATATAAGGTTCTTATAAATACCATTTACAATGGTTTTCCACATTATTTTGCACTTTCCTAAGCTAATTTACATATATGAAAAATAATTTCACTTAAGTTATTATAATATTGTAGAATTTTTAATTTCTGCAGTACCTGAATGATTCAGGAGAGGTTTTTGTGATTTTAGTTGAACATTTGTAAAGTTAATTCAAATACACACGACATAATCATCAATAGTTTTGCTACCTCTTCTACTTAATTATTTAAATTTTATCCAATTTAAATACTTGTCTGTGATTATTTTTCTTAAAAAATATATAGACGTAACTAAATGGAATTTTATATTGTATATTAATTTGTTGCTCTTTTGCAATAATAATTCCAAACTTTTGTCAAAAAAGCTTATTGTGTCAAAGGACAAAATTATAATTTCATTACGAGACAAAACCGATGATTCTCAAAAATGTGAAAATTCCGGCTGAGAATAACATTTTATTTTTTTTAAAAAATAATAAGTTTTTACAAAGTTTTTTTTTTAAAATATACGCATCCTAAAAGCGTCATTTATTCAATATAATTAAAAAACTCTATTGTAGCTTTTTTAAATATAAAAGCCGTTATAAATAAATATACTTTAACTACAACGGAAGAAGTTTATTTTCCCATTCAGTTGTTTTATTATTCGCAGGTAGTGCATTTCCTTCAAGGAACTTTCACATTGAATTTTATATTCAATGACGCTTTTTCAAGATAAGATATAAAATCGATCTGACATTCCAACAGAAACAAAATTTAATTATACCGGCAATGTTTCTGCTTAAGTTGAGCTACTAAGTAAATAACCTTGCAGCATCATAAGAATTACTATTCAGTGTTACATTTTTATTTAACTTTTCTGAATATTACGCATCATGACATACGTTATAAACTTTGATCATTTTGTTTTGTGCAAAAGTTCCGCTCTTTTCTTAGATTGGTTTAGTTAATAGATCTAAAGATTTCAAAGATAAGTCTGTTATTTTCTGCCTACATATGGATTAGATGCTAATCATGTATGATAGATATAATCTTGATTTAATTACATTTTCACCTTCTTTTTTTTTAGAAAGAACTAACAGAAAATAGAAGGAAACGGAAGACTTGTTTATTGATTTGTTTCATCTTTTTTTGCAGTATATTATCCTCGTAATTGATTTTCAGCTATCTCTTTCACTTTAAAAGTTATTTCCTTATTTCAATTTTCGTACGTTTAATAGTTTCTGATCTCAGTTTTAAGGCCTTTTCAATAAGAAATAAATTTTAAATGTTGAATACAAAAAATATTTTATAACTGTTACTTTGTGTATAATATGTTCGAAAATTGAGAATCAAGTCTTTATATTGTATGATATTATTTCCGGTACTAATTTTATTTTTTGTTTCAGATTTAGAACATTAACTCGATTCGTTTTAAATTAAAATTGGTTTATTAAATTGCCCATCTTTGTGAAAGAATCTTTTAAATACAAGTTGTACTATAATATTTAACTTTCTTTATATAAAAAATATGTATTTAATTTCATTGTGACCAATTAATAAGCACGACGGATAATCGTGAAATGTTCATTATTGCTGAAAATATCCGAGATAAGGAAAACTTATTTTTGAGTAGAAATTCCTAAAAAACTTGTAAAAAGAATCCATAGTTTTTTTGTTTTTCTCCCGGCTTTTCCCGACCATTCAAAAGCCTTCATTGTAGAACTGATCAAATTGCGTTGAAACCATTCTTTCATCATTTATCATCAAATTATTTTTTTTTTTTTTTTTTCATGCCTTTGGTCATGCTTGCAATATTTTACATGTGTGTGTGATTCGAAATTAAGACAAAAAAATCATTTTGCAGCAATATTGGAACCATTGGCACACGTATCAAAAATTTTAAAGTTATGTCAATTTGAATCATCAGCCTCACATCTTAAGTGAACATTGTAGACCAGAAGACGAACAACTTTATTAATCATACTGCTTTTTCTTAATTAGAACGTAGCACAATTTATTCTGCAATATTAATTAATAGACAATAGCAATGTTCTGACCATTCTATAGATTGTCTATGAAAATGCATTGCATCGACGAGATATGTTTACTATGGAAAAAAACTTAGTAATTATAAATACAAAAAAAGACAACCTCACGTTAAGAAAGAATTATAAAACATGTAAACGATTTTTGCTCTATAAGTAGAACACATAATATTTGGTATCTAAAAGGCTTCAGTGGAAGTTAGCAAATCGATACGGGACAGTTTAGAAGCAAGCTTGCTTGAAAAAAAAACGACCGAAAGTTCTCGCGCAAGGTATCACATACTGAAGGGAGTTTACACTCTGTTTTTACCTTTTAAATTGCATATAAAAGTTAAAAAAGGAAGAAAAGTATGAATATATAATGTGTTCGTTATATATTTCACACGTAATTCTAGTTTCTACGTTCTTTTTATAAGGGCATTCAATACATTGTTTATGTACGCCTTTAATTTCGTCGTGAGTGAGTGCGATGTTTTCTCTGGATCTTTTATTTTTTTAATCAGGATCTTTTTTAAAAACTAAACATTTTTAGAGTAAATTTCTATATTTTTATATTCAAAAACTTTTCGAATTTCTTTATTTATTTTCTCTTATTGTTCCAGCAATACTTTTTTCAAAAGTTCATCTGGAAGTAGATAAGATGTGTACCAGATGCGTGCTTTAAAATCACGTTCTTTCAAAATGTGTATGTGTCTCTTCTTATAAAACATTGGATTTCAACAGTGTATCTCTCTTCTAAATTGGGATCGATTTCAGTGGAGGAATCATACGCGTGCTGGTATACACTTCATCATTTGATTCTTCCTCATTGTTACCGCGGAGAGAATCTCATCATCCGAACTGTTGTACTACTTGTATTAAATACTGTATCTTTTAAATTACTTAACCTTTTGAGGACGGCTGGCCTATCTAAAGGCCAAAAGGAACAGAACCTTAAAAGACGGCACTAGCCAGTGTAGCGGCCATGCAATGCTTTTCCCCTCTTAAGGTATCTGACTACACGTTCGGAACAGTGATTTTGCAAAAGCAATAAATGGATAATTTTCATATTATTTAGTGTCAATTAGATTAGAATATATGCATAAAATTGTTTTAAGGACCTTCTGACAAAAATTTTATTTAAATACAATATTTTGGCAAACAATTAACTTCAGATTAATCTTTTTTCCAAATGTTCTCCTTTTAGAAAAATGTTTCCAATATATAGTTAGTATTTCAGATCTCTCGACAGAGGCTCAACTAGAATTTTTTTTGAAATATACAATTTAGAAGTGGGTTTATTCATATATTTTACGACAAAATAGGAGCAATTTTAGGAAAAAAAAACGCAAATTATTATTTCAATTTGTGGTAACTCTGAAAATAATGTGAATTTTTCAAACATTCTAGTTGAGCCTCTGTAGAGAGGTCTGGGCTATATACAGGCAAAATATTATTATAATATAACCATTTTTCACAAAAGCGAACATTTGGAAAAAAAAATATTATTCTAAATTAATGTTTTGCCAAAATATTACATATAAATAATTTTTTTTTGTGAAAATGTCAAACAATTTTATGTATGTATTCTAATCTGAGTGATACTAAATATCATTAAAATTATCCATTTATGCACTTCTTTAAAATCACGGTTCTGAACGTAGTCGGATACCTTAACAGCTTTCAAAACAACATGAGGCCTATTATTTCCCTGGAACTTCATTTACTTGACCGATTTCTTTTGTATTTAAAAGGAAGGGGATACAGTTACATCTTTCGCCCTTATCTATAAATCCCTCTTTTTTCCCTTATGCTTAAATTCTCACCAACGGAAAGTGCGTAGATATTTTTGTAAGCGATTTTGTCATCTCGATTACTTAATCATTTCCTTTTAAAATAATGTAATTCTTTTTTTTAAAAAAAAAAAGATAGCCTTAACGTAAAAGAGGACTTACCACTGAAGAGATTCAGGAAGTTTTAGCTAATTTAGAAGATGAAATTTTAGATGATTCTGATTGTGAGTTAGAAAATGAGGAAGATGATTTAGATCAATCTCTCTCTGTCTCTTTTAAATTTGAGTCCAGAGCTTGAAGTTGTTCCGAAGAACAATGCAAAATAGTCTGGGACGAACCACAACTAACCCATAAAGTAACAATTTTACCTTTTACAAAAAATCATGTAATAAAAAGAGCCGCTGTTCCGTGGGTAGATCTTAGTGATCGTATGGCAAACAGCTATATATTTGATCGTAAAAAAATAAAATGGACCAAAAAACGTTTTTTTTTCTTTTACAAGATTTGACCGTAATAAATGCATTTATATTGTTCAGAATCAAAACGGGAAAAGGCCTAAGGCATAAAATATTCCGATTAAATATAATCAATCAACTTTGGCAAAGTGAAAATAATCTAATAGTTTTTACGAGCCCTAAACCAAATTTTAGCAACAATAGACTTCAAAAAAACCAGCATTAGCCTGAATTTAAAAAAAAAGTTCAACGACGCTGTGTTCTGTGTACGTCCAAAGGTGTAAGGAGACGCCCTTCTGTTTCGTGTAAATTGTGTAATGTAGGATTGTGTGTAAATTGTTTCGAAGAATACCATGTAAAAAAATATCAATATATGGTGATTTTAAATAAATTTTTGATTTGCTGGATCTCATTTTCAGTTTATTTTTTTTAAATTCATCATTGTATTCGTTTGTATTTGTATTATAATTCTTCTATATTTTTATAGCACCTAAAAATGTCATTGAATTATTAAAAATAATTTACATATTTTGGATATATATATATATACATGCTAAGAAACTAATGAGAATATCAACTTTATTCTATAAATTTGAGTATTCCGTAATAGAAATTAATTAAAAATCATTGTTTTCAAAAAGTCCCACACTAATAAAACTCGTAATAGTGCATTACATATTTCCCATATCTGTTCCTTTTTTTTGCTACAATTAGATATTTTTACTATTTTGATCTGCTTACATTCACACGTATAAGAACTGTAAAAAAAATTGTAAAATCTTTTTTTTTAACATTTTTAAATAATTTTGCTTATAATAAATAATTTTTATTTCCGTTTAGAAATAAATAAATTATGTAACATCAATTTTTATTGTATAAAAATTTCTAACTAGATAAAATTTATTTTTTTGTTGTTAAAATATGAAATTATTGGATTATTATGTTCAACTAAAACAATAATTGATTATTTGGAGTAACTTTTAATTTCTAATATGTGTTTCTCTTTACTTTATTATTCAAATGATAATAAACCTATATTAGTATTACTAAGAAATATATATATATATATATATATATATATATTACATAAAAAATTTATTTTCGTAGTTTATTCAAATATGTGTTATAACTTTTTTAGTTGGTTATTTTGTTAAATGATGTTTATAATAATTGTTTTCATACTAAAAGAATATCATTGCGTATCTTCTTAATGCATGTTGTTGTTTTTTTTACCAATACGCGCATAGTTCTCTCTCTATGTATCTGCCAAATTTAAAAATACTTCAGTCCTGCATTTTTATTAATTTTTATACCTGTAAAACTACTTAAAAATATATTTGTGGAGAACTTTTAAGCAATTTTTGCATTCAATTTTTTGATGAAAATTTATGCATTATTACAGAATGTATTAATGTACAGAAACGTATTTTACTGTTATCTTACGTTATGCTTAATGAAGAAATTTTTAAATGTTATTTCAAAACATAAAAACCCCTTTTAATCGTGTATAAACAACAAAAACGAAAAAGAAAATATATTTCCAACAACAAAAAGAGTTACAGAAATATTCGTTACAGATTCTTAAAATTATCCATTTTAGTCTTTCAAATTTATTTATAAAATGTAAAAAAAAAAAAAAAAAACTAACTTCAACATTTTTTTTTATTATGACAATTAATGTTTAAAAGTTGAGTCTTCGAAACATTAACTATTGATTCCGATATTTGTGTTTCTCAAATTTGCTGAAAAACATATATTACGAGCTTAGCATAAGAAAATGATACAAAAACCTTAAAGCAAAAATGAAATCCTTGTGTGCTATATTTTGAAAGTCCTACAGCGTTGGACTTCTTGAAAAAAAAATTAAAGTAAGTTTCCTTTATAATAATAGTTACAAAAAATTTGCAAAATGCTCTAAAACCTATCCGAAAAATAAATATAATAAAAAAGCGTAGTCAGATAGTTATACTGAAGTAAAAAAAAAATGGGTTTGTGTTCCTTTTTTCCACGCCTAGTTGTTCGTGAGTCACATTTTCCGTATAATAGTACAAAGAAAGGAGTGTTTGGGTGCGCTCTAAGGCTATTGAACGTTTGAAACTCCGAATACAGAATCAGATGGTTCTTGTAAATGAGCATGAAAGCAGGTTGTAAAATCTTTTATGTCGACAAAGAATGCTTTTCCTCTTGACTATTGTTGATTCTTTAGGTTTTGGTCATTATTGATTATCGTATGCCTTTTTTTGGTGTAATTAAATCTATAAATGCACATCTGCCTTTCTTGTAAATCTTCCAAGGTTGCTTTCAAATAGCCGGAAAACTATTCTTCCTCTTGTTGCCGTAATAAATCTTTAGAGAGTGCATTTCCTTTTCAATGAAATTGTCATACATAGGATAAATAGAAAACTATGTTGACTAAGAAGCCCTCTTCTACTTTGTGAACGTTATCAGGAGATTGAAAATAATTCTTCGGGGAACTGATATTGTGTTAGATTTTGAGAGATAAGGTAAAAGCATCCAGTCATTTAGGGCAGCGTTCCGGACTGGTCAACGTTTGTTAATTTTTTACCGCGACCCGCTTAGGGGGGAGGATGTTTGATTGTTTACATTTTAACTGTTTTGATTTAATAATTTTAATTTAAGTGTATTTAATTGTGACTTCTTAATAAAATATGATTACACCAAAAATGAATATAAAATAATTGAGCAAGGAATAGTAAGCGATTTTCATAAAAAGAAGCTCAAACCTAAGAAAAATATACCACGTGAATTGTTTTTTTGGACCGGTAGTATTTGATCCACGGACCGGTATCGTTCTGCGTAATGGAGGTTGCGGAACACTGACTTAGGGACTGTCCAAGGAAGTGGAGGGGAGGAGGGGGCGATATTTGAAGCTAAAGTCTTCTTTTGTTTTTGAAGAAAGTCAAAGAAAATAAAGAAAAAATTGTTGTAGTTGTAACCCGACTGCGGAGTCCATGCATTGAAAGGTTTTTGTAATTGTTTTGGTGTTGATCGAAAGAGTTGGCTTTGTAGGAATGCATTGGCTCTATCTTATGCACACAAAATCACACACCAAAATCAGTTCATTATCGCACAAAAATCAGAGCAGTAATCTTAAAATTTAAGTAATATCATGCAATTATTTTGAAATTTTAAATAAAGAGTAAGGATTATAGTCAAAGGCTAAGAGTATATCTTTTCTGTACGAAAGGTGAAAATGAAATTTAGCCCTAATATGTTGTCCTTACTCGCGAAATAAATAATTAAGTATAAATAAGAATACTATAATCATTTTTCCTAAACAAGTTTACGGAGATGAATGCAGCTCCTTCGCAGTTTAAATATGTTTGTAGTATGTATGTATGTAAGTTGTATGCTTAAGTATGTATGTTTGTATTTTGTCTTTGATATCAGCTTATTGTTTGTGTTTTACTATCCAGTATTCTAAAAATTCAAAGCATTTTCTCTTTTTCACTAATGGAAATAATTTATTAATGTTGGAAAAATATATTTTAAACTTCTAATATATATTTAAATAATTTATTTTAGGAACAAGAGATAAATTGATAAATTATTAATATTTCATTTACGAGTTCTATTAGGGTCAAAGTAATAAGACGGACTCAGTAATTTAAATGATGAGTAATAAGTATGATAGCCGAGTTTAGAGCCCCACTTCTTATTTCCACACGACGACAGAGTAAGGATTTTGATTTAAAACTCTGCTACAATGGAGCCCTCTAATCGTGACCATTTTTCAATAAAAACCTACAATGTCGCAGTATTCAACAAGGGCCAACTTTTAGGCTTAATATTCACATTTTATAGCATAATGCAAAACACCTAACTGCTATTCATCTCATTTATTTTCCACAGTAAAATGTTTTATCATAATTTTCTGCATATATAAGAATAATTAAAAAGTAAAATAAGATTTTAATTTTTGAAAAATGCGTTTTAATAAAATAAGATTTAATCTTAGGATTCGTATACTATGAATTCTAATGTATCACAATATAATGGATTATGAAAACATAAAAAATGACAATTATGCATCAAAATCTATCATTCCTTTATGAAATATATGTACGGAAATTCTTAAAAGGATTTAATTTTTTATGATTTTCTGTCATGTTTAAAAAAACAACAAATATAATTAGTAACAAGGACGTTTCCAAAAGATGCATAGTTGATTTATGACAATATATTTATTATGTTTATGTTTGACAGATGCTGTGAATAATTTAAGAGTTTTAAACTTACTTCATTATCGATTTGAGATAGTCTGAATTTTTTACATTATAACATGAACATGATCAGCGATTTTTTGCTTTTTAGTTTAGTTTGTATTTTTTGGATTATAATTATGTGCAATTTATGAAGGATCATATTAGGCTTTTTTGTTTCTAATTTGACTATTTTAAGTTTTAACACCAGGTTGTACCAAATTCCTGCATTTATAAATGAATTAAAATAAATTTAAACACACATTTTATAATTATTTGAATAAATGTCTTGAAAATTAAAACATAAAAAAATCTTAAGTAAAATCAATTTAATTTGGATAGTTTATGGTACCTTTTTTCTACAATGATATAAACGTTTAATTTTTTTAATGAAATCCTTTATATTATCACCACTGTTTTGTGCTATTTTTCTCAATTCTCTTAATAATATTGAAGAGGAAATCTAGGTGAAAAGCAGCTTAAATTGTAGGATATAATTTTCTTTTAAAAATGAAATAAATAAATTTCTTGAATTTTCTTGAAGTAATAACATTAGTAACTGATTCTCCGAAGAAAACATGTTTCCCTAAGAAAGGATGCACTATTTATGTTTAGGGACTTTTGCCACGAACATCCCTACTATTCAGCGGAGTATCAACTACACTACTCCTGCTTCTTTTGTCGCTGATGTATGGGGCCATCGCAGCTACAAAAAAGGTGGAAGTAAACTTTTGCTGAAAGCGCCGTCTTTAAGTGGGTATTTTCTGCAAAACCACCTAAGGTTAAAATATTGCATTTCTTCATCATAACTACAATAATTCACCATAGCATAAGAAAGATTTGAAACGTGCTCATGCATTCAGAACTGTAAATATTCTCACGCTGGGTACGACATATCCGAAAAGACACAAAATATATATTTAGAATTCTACGAGCTAAGCCCTCCTTAAAAGGATATGACCTTAAAGTCAGGTACACAAAAAAGTATCCATTTTCAAAAGAAAAATGAAGAAGCGTTGAAAAATTTAGATGGTGAGGTATGGCATACCTTGCACGAGAAGTACCGGGTTAAATGTATATATTGGCTTGGTAGTAGGTCAGCAGTAAAACCCCTTGAAGATATTGTTGAATCATCTGAAAGAGTAACAGAGATTTAATTTAAAGAGATAGCAAGAGAAGTTACAAAATATATTTTTTTACCAAAATTTAATTAGAGTAATCGCGTTACATCTTAACACTAACAAGCGAAAAAAAGTTTTGCCTTTTGTGAACGTTCTCAGAAATATAGGAGATTGTTAAAATAAACCTTCTAGGATGAAGAACTGATTTGAATTGAGATGATTAGCAGTCTTCATGTTTGTTAATGATAGGCATTTCCTGTAACTGAGGTAGTCCCAGAATCACGCATACTTCCATTGTCACTTCCTTTTATGAAAAGAGAAGTGAAGCGTTGCAATGAAATTTGATTATCACGGTATATTAAGAGTGGTGTCATCGCCGAAACGGACTGGTCACATCAATATTCCTTAACAGAAATCTGTAAAATTAATTATTAGTTAAGCAGATTAATTGAGCAGTTATTAACAGAGTTAATTAATTTACCCAGTACATTCACCGAAAGAAAGTATCTCCTTTTAGTGTGTCACTATACAGACGGATACAGACCACAATTAATTTTTACTAGGGATCTTTTACATGCCGTATAATCATACAAAATGGCCGCTGTCGATTTTATGCGTCATGAAAATCCATCGACTTGGGCTGGGGTTTAAGTGGTTAATTTTTGCTTAATTAAAAGTTATTGTTATTCTTAAGAGGGTGTTATACGTTGATTTATTTTTTTCATTAAATATGTGTGAATGGGACTTCATTTGTTTTGATTTGAACTTTATTAACGTCGCATTTTAAGATGCGATAAATATAATTTTTAACCTTTATCAAAGGTATGGAATGGAAAAATTTGCAAAATGATAAACACTACCACGCATAAAAAGTGATTTTACCATAAATCTATGAAGTTCTGTAATAAAATACAAAGTTAGCGTTTCTCTAACACACAGCAAGTATGGTCATAGTAATCCCACCACTTCATATCAAGCAGGAAGTTCTAAAAGAATTTGAGAAGTTTTGGATTGATAAGGTAAGACATTTACGTTTGTTTTGAGACTTGTACCCATCCGTATCAGATTCAAAAAGTTTAACAGTGTATTGATTATTCAGACATTCCTATAAATGACTGCATTGAAACTGCCTTGTGAAAAAAGAAATAAAAGAGGCATAATTTAAAACAAGTATGTTATGAAACATTTCTACATAAGAAGGAAACTATAAACTACACGAGGGAATTCAAAAGATGGTGATTGTTTTCTTAAATTTGATTTACCATATGTATTTAAATACGTTCTATTGCAGTTGCAAGTATATACTTCTTTCCATATAAAATGAGTAGAATTAGTAATGAGAGAGTTAGGTCAGATATTTCATTGAGAAATATCTGGTATTTCTACCTATTACAACATAACACATCTATACTTCCTTACTACTGAAACTCACGAAGAAGAAAAGGCAGTACAAATAAAACATAAGCGAAAATCGAGGAACTGATGTACTCAAATAAATACATTAAAAAGTGTGTTCTGTTTAGAAATGTGTGAAATATCTTGAGGACAAATTTAGCATTTTATTGTGATATCTCCGAAGCTGATATTGTTACATATATAACAAAGATAAAAGTAAATTCACCTTTAAAAACAAAATTAAATACCGCTGAAAATTTATACTTAACGAATTCTGGACAATTAATAGAGAGAACGAAGAAAACCTGATGATTTTCGTGAGAAAAATCTTACGAAAGCGTTTTGACGCATTTAGAGAAAACGGAATCAGAGGATAACATGATTGAACTTCATTTGAAATACAGGTAACCCAGCATATTCAAAGTCTTCAAGGATTTCCAAATAAGATGGCTGGGACATAAAATACTATATGGCGATTTAAATCCTGTTAAGAAAATAACTTTCTAAACTCCAGAGAGGAAAAGGAAATAGGAGACCCGAGAACAAGAGGTTAAATTTTAGCATTTGAACAGCGTTGAACAGCGTTTCTCAGCTGTGGTCTCGCCCCCGCAGGGAGGCGCAATAACCATACGAGGGAGTGTGAGGATATTAAGTTTAAGAAAGTGTGAGGATAAAAGCTTCCAGAAAATCAATTTACTGGATTGAAATAAAAAAAAATACTTTCTAACATAATAAAAATACACATTGCACTGATATAATTTGTACATATATATATATATCATACGGCGATATTACGCCATCAAAAATAAAAGCTTCTTCAATACTTCATTACCTATCTTTCTATCTTCTATCTTCATAGCTTTATTTATCTCCTATAACCAAATAAAAAACATTTTGTTTGATTTGCTGTAATCCCATGATGATAGAGTTTTTTATTATGTTTTATTTTTTATAAAAAAATACTGCTCTTTAACAGAAAAAACAAAACTCGAATTCAGATTCAAAAAAAATATTAGGAAGATAAAATATTCCTTACTGTTATTTTTTATTGAAATACTGCACCCATTAGCTGTAGGCATCATAATATATTTGCTGATCATCTATTTTGACCTTCGAAATTCTGCTACGGTTAATTCCGTTCCGTTTTTATGTGTTTGTTTTTCATTTAGGGAAGTTATAAATAATGTTGGACTTTTTTCCATGTAAAAGAGTTTTATGATATTTGAAAAATCACAGAGAGCACTTTGAAGGATTATTTAGTCAATATTTTTTATGAGTATTCTCAAATATATAAAGTTTAATGAAAACGTTTTACACAATTTTTTAGAACTTAATCATTTAGAACTAATATTCATATTTTTATATTGAATACACTTTTAACCCTGGGGTGGTGGTGTGGAGCACACATCTCACGAAATCATTAATTCTGCCAAAACTGTAAATTTGTTATTAATGGCCATGGCACTATCCTTCTGTGTGACTGTCTTCATGTGAACTAAAATATATTTGTCGCATATTTCCCTCTTTTTCGGGAATGGCAACCGTTTTTTTACCAAATATTAAGGTACTTGTTTTCACTTTCCCAGCGTGACCACTTTTTATCTGAAATATTTTCTAGGACCATGCTACATTTTTCTCCTATGAACGAGTTGATGATTTTGATTAACTTTGTTGTACGACTTATTATGTTTTATAAATGAAATGAGCACAATATATATAACTAAAGAAATAAGCATCTCTATGATCTCTATTGAAGGAAGTTAAAACTGATCAAGTAAGGGAAAAACCTGCTGAAATAATGCATATTAATAATGATAGTTAAATTAAATTAAAAAAAACGATGAGAACATGAAACGAAAAGAAAGTTTTCAAATGATACCTTAAGAACTCCATCTACTAAAATATGAAGCCATAAGTGCACCAGAAGAAAAGCACTCAATCAAGAAAAAGTTCAACATGCTATTTGTCGATCATCAAAGGATAGTAAAAATACAATAGCTTTAACAATATATAACAGTTTTGCCTGTAATGTGAGAGAAAAGTGTCTGTGATTTGTGTCTATTATTAAGGTCACTCACTTTTGAAAAAATTAGTTCATTTTTAATGGATATTTTCTCAAATTATCAAAGAAAAATTGAAAAGTCCCTTGAAAGTAGGTAAGTATACTTTCTCTTAATTAAATTACTTAGAATTACGATTTTTATCGTAAAAAAAGTATTGGGTGACTTTAGTCATCCCGCGTGACTATTAACGTTATTTTCGAGTACAAAGCCTGTTTCCGGGTTAAAATATTTTTAAGTTTTCTCGCTTCAAATATTAAAAATAACACAATTATTCTTCATCGGAATTTTATATTATCTTTCATTATTTAACATTAATTCTAAATTCTAATTATGTGATGCTTAAAATTACAATTAGCTTAAAACTAATTATAATATGAGCATTTTTATTTTTTAAAAAATATATCTTAATATTTTAAAAATGTCACTTGGTTTTTACTCTCCTTACAATTCAGCTACTATATCAAGAATAATGCTTTATTTTTTTAAAATGAACTCGTGTGAGCGTACTTACTTAGTATACTAAGTACTTTAACTATACTTTTAATGTATCAGTGCTGCACAAGGTATTTTTTATAGCTAATTTATTAATAATAATTTAAAAAGCAAGTTTAGTAAGTATTAGCGATTGCCATGGACTTGTCTTGCAGAGAAAGTTTTGAAAAGGAAGGATTACGTTTAGATATTGACGCTCTGAGTTTTTTCTATATTTAAGTGGGATCTTTATTTTGTATTCAAAGCAGCCTCCGCATTTTGCAATCTGTTCAAATTTAAAAATTAGAGAAAAAAACATAGCAAGTAAATATCCTATTACTTTTATCTATTCATTTATATTTATTATATATATATATATATATATATATATTACTTAAAAATAGTAACATGCACAAAAATTTAATATGCTCGTATTATTAATTTGCAAAATTTATAATTAAGATCGTATTGTAGCTCTAGCGACACAAAATGCATTACTATTGAATTCAATACTATTATTGTATATGGGGGAGCGAGAAAATAATGATTGAAAAGTGGGTCGTCAGTATTGAGAATTTGAGAAGCATGGGTAAAAGGACTTTGAAACCGGTTGGAGAACATAGCTTTAAATATATCGATATGGTGCAAGCTTTCTAACACAGCATTGGTCGGTAACTATCTGTAGTGCTTGGAAAGAAGAAGTAATCGCCAACTTTCTTCTTTTCTAATATGACATATTAATTATGATTAACATATCCCTATCAAAAATACACAAAGAAGGAACGTTTACGTTAAAAAATACATAATGTAATTGGTGCGTAAGTTTTGTAAAGGTGGGATCATATACTCGTTGAAGCACTTCACCCTCTAGAGTTTTGATCGTTACCCCGTTAGATTGGCATTGGTGCTTCAAATTGGCAAGCAGATAAAAGCTCATTTAATAACGTTTTATAACGTATAAAAACATATAAATTCATATCATTGGCCGCATCATTTTTATTATTTTGTATTTAAGAGTTACCTGACCAATATTAGTTTAATTTTAAGTAAAAAAACAGCATGCTCAATTTTTGTTTATCTGTATAATAATTCAATGTATCTTCCCCTAATGAGCGAAACAGAACGAAAGAAGGAAACATTTAAATATAAATGCGAGAACTGACACAATAGGTTGGAATTTGTCACCCAAACACTATTCATTGCTCATGTTTATTCTTTAAATTTTTCCTAGGTATAATAAAGAATTCACAACATCTCAAATAATAAACGTGTGTTCATATATAATTCATTCTTTCACTACATTTACGTAAGCTATTTTCCCACTGGATATATGTACAAAAGTACATTTGAGTTTGAAGAAAAAAAGATACAGAGTTCTTACAAAACACATGAAAATTGTTTAAGTAAATAGGATACACAATGTCAGAAAATTCCACGTTTTAACATAATATAACTATAAACATTTACGTATTTTTTTCTAGAAATAAATGGTAATAGTGTCCCAGGTTGTAATTTCAGAATGTCGGGTTAAAAAGAAAATAAGTTTAGTCCCTGTAGAATATCTTCGAGATAAAATTTGTTTTTCGAGAACAAACAGTATACAATAATCATTACAAGCTGTTGATAAGCATATGCTTTAAGACACCAAATATAAAACTGGATTCCATGTTTACGGGAAATAAATTTATATATTGTTTTTCATAAAATATAATTAACACTTAAGGAAAAATGATGAAAACACGAGGTCTCAGTATATGCCCCAAGTGTAATTCGGAAAACAGAATATCGTTGAGAGTCATATTTTCTTTTGTCTGCATAGTTTTGAAACTAGAAAATCTCTCAAGATTATTTTGTATTTCTCATTTAATAAGAGTGGGAAAAGATACGCATTTTGGAGTGGTTGCACTATTCATATATAGAACAAAACTAAGTAATTTAAATATCGAATGCTGAATATGCATCAAATGTAAATGGCGCTAAAAGTAAAATTCAACATATAAGAAAATACTTACTGTGAAATTAATTTATTTTCCGTTCGTAAACATTTTCATGATGTTTATACATGTAATATTCTTTAAATATTCTTTAGGAAGTATGTAATATTCTTAATTGTAAATATTCTTTAGGAAAATTTGTAGGACATTCTTTTAAGACGAATTTATCCGTAGGATCTCGTTCAAGTTCCTCTGCCACGTCATACATAAGTATGTCTTCTCGTCATCAGTCGTATACTCCGTAGGTGCTGACTTTCTGGGTTTATGTTTAGCCATTTTTATTTCTATTTCTGGTTTTTGTACTTTTGTGCGTTTTCTATTTTTTGAATTCTGTTTAACAGTCTGTCGGACTTTAGATGAATTAGAAAGTTCGCTATTGGGTGTAGGAGTTTCAGACTCTGATAAGGGAACTGATGGTTGAATTTCAGTTGAAAGTGCAGAAAATTTATTAGAAGTTTCAAGAGGGTGGGTTTCAGTTTCTAAAGATGAAGCAGAAGTATTCAGGTTATTATTAGGGGTAGTAGTAGGAATGGGTACTGGTAACAAAGACTTACTTTGTATTGTGAGTATTTTTGCAGATGTGGCAGGAAGCACATGTGCTTGAGCCGACGAAGATGATGTGGAGACTGCAGGCATTGAAGACGTAGTAGAGCTTATAGAAGACAAACATTGTAGAGAGGGAAAAATTTTTGTTATACTTGGATCTGTTTGTGTAGTTGTGGATATAGCTGTAGGTTTTGTAATTGGAGCATATGTCTGGGATGGCTCAGGAACTATTAGTTTGCGTGCTTCTGAGTAAGAAATATTTTTATTTGTTTTAATTTCCTGAATTTGATTTTCTAACTTCCACTTTGGGCATAATTTCGAATCCGATGCATCAGATTGTAAACAATTAATACATTTCGGCTCTAGAGTACAGTCCGTGGAAGAATGCCCTGCAGACGCACATCTAGAGCAAGTAAGTTGACCGCTGCAGGAAGTTTGTGAGTTTCCGAACAACTGGCACTTAAAACAGCGCAAAGGATTCGGTATACATGGACGTACTTTGCAATTTAGGTAACCAGCTTTAATGTCTGTTGGTAATTTAGGGCTATTGAAAGTTAAAATTAAATGTTTAGTGGGAAAAGTGATGAGTCTTTTTTAACTTAATTCTTCTCGGTGACACCCTGGTCAGAAAGACCTTCCAAAATTTCTGTTTCAGAGGCACACAAAAGATTTGATTCAGAGATGACACCTCAACAAGAATTCAAAGTTATGTGAGGAGATACTGTTAGCGGAGAATCTATAAAGGTTTTAGCCAGTAAAATGATTTTCTTTGTAATGCAGATAGTGTCTCTATAAGTAGGTCACCTGATCGTAATTTTTAATGGATTTAGGTTCTCCACCTATTCCTATTAAAGCCTTGTGAATAATAAATGGAGATTTCCGTGACATTTCATTGTTTGTTAGGGATAAAATTAAAAATCATGCGTGTTTAGCAATATCGTCAATGTTTAAGTTGGGTAAAGCGATGCCTTTACCCGGGCACAGCAGCATTTTATCCATAAGTACGCGTAAAAAACTTCATCCTGGCGTGCCTCCAACCACCACAAGGGAGGCAGTGTGCCGGTCATCTGGCAAAACCAGGCACGGCGCTTACCTGGAGTACACCCATAATATAGTGATACAGCATCAGGACGAGGATCCAACGGGTAAACCACACTCCTTATCTGCCTCACTGACCCTACAGCAGTGTCTCTTCGGGGACACCGAAGAGAGGTGCCATCAGCCGATTGACGGGAGCGGGCTCACTCCTGCCTCCCGTCTACAGCGAAGCGTGGGCCAAAGGTATTCCCAGTACACCATTGTCCTCCTTACGGGACGCCTCACACGTCAAACATTTGGGTTGGCTAAGCAACGATGTTAATTGAACAGAAATAAAGCAACATAATCAAAATACTAAAAGGAACACAAGAAAAGATAACTAAACTAACACAATACAAAATGTAAACCATAATATGTTAGTAATAAAATGTAAGTTTTCTCATTAGAAAAAACTAATAATTGATCTAGTAAATTTTAAAATATTTGTCTGTGGTCTGGACGTGAAAAGAAGAGAAGTAAAAATGGGATGAAAATAAAGAGGGTCGAAATTAGAGAAGGATCACTAGGGTATCTAGGGTTCGGGGGAGACCCATGTTTACCAAAGATAGTAAACCCCTTGGGAAAGAGGAAAAGATCACTAGGGTACCTCGAGATTATGACAACCGTACTCACCTAAAGAAGGTGAGCCCCCTGAGAGGAGTCTGCACATCGGAATGAAATAAAGCCCTTTCAAATATCAGGCACTATACATTGGACAAGAATGTCAGCTAATTTGTATTCGAAAAAAATTGCTAACTCCGACCCCGCATTTTTTTTCTTTGCATCATGGGTTTGAGAAATCATGACAAAACATATCAACGATTTGCATGTTCTTTTTCAGATTCATTTTTATAATATATCAAAGGAGGTTATCAAATGTGTAAGTGATATTTAACTTCAATCTTACCCTTATCAAATTGGGAATAAAAACTAACTTGCTTATTTTCAAGGACCGTTATAACAATAATCTCATCCATTTTAAACTTTAAATTATTTTGACACGATTTTTTGTCGCTAAGCCCTAACTTAAGAAGAAAAAAAAAACTTAAAAAAATAATGTTACACAAGTTATTATACAAGTTGTCAGTTACATTAAAAACATAATGTAATAGCGTTTTTCCTTTAACTTCCATGAAATTATAAAAAAATATGACTTACCTTGGGAAATAAATTTTGCATAAGCACTATTCACATCTTTTCCAAAATTTTCATTGACAAAACACATTAATACGCATTCAAATTAATAAAAAAAAATATTACAAACGATTGTTTACAAGAAGAAATAACAAAATTAGAATGAAGACTGGGTGTGGAAAATCTTGAAGCATAGAAAACGTTCCGTCCTAAATTGTTTGATTTTGCAAACATAAAATGTTTGTTACGTTTTTTTTATTTATTTACACACGGTTTCTGACTATACATTTTGGCTTTTATCACTCTTTTGTTCAGATCAAGAGGTTAGGAAAAAGCTTTCAAAACAATCAAATAATAATCTGAAGGTAAGGTTTTTGAAATAAGAGCAGTACGCAAAATATATCCGAAAACAAACGAAAACCGTAACAGAAATGACGCTAAAAATCTAAAACATTCCACACTGTTAAGAAAAAGAAAAAAAAAAAAAAAAAAGTTTGGGAGACAGAGAGAGAGAGAGAGTTATTAGAAACGCGAAATGTTTTTATATCAAGTAGAAATTTTACGAGCTATTTATTTACATTTCGATTACCCCTCCCCCGGCTTAGCCGATGTGCAAAATATCAAATCCAGACAGAATATGAACTAACTGAAAGTCAGGTTATTCAAGCTACGTTCGATTTCAATATAATAAACATAGGGTGCCATTTAGTGGTCATTAAATACTTTTCAGCTGAAAAGTCACATTTGCACTGCCCGGCCCACCACAGCATCTTTGTAAAAGGCACATTTGCACCGCCCGATCATGAGATGCGTCCGTCAAGAATGCATATTTGCACTGCCCATCGTGAAGTGGATATCACTATTCGGAAATTCAGTTTAACTAGATGAATTTGAAATATAGTCCGCATAATTATATTCTATACTGACACTTCATGTTTTATCTAAATTATGAACATATTCATATTTTTAATGTATGTAAGTTTAAAAAAAATTTAATCAAATACGAAAATGTATAAGCAAAGGTCAACAAAGTTTATTTCCCGATATATGTTATTACGTAAAACGTATGTAAAATAAACATGATAATGCATATATGTACAGAGTAAAAAAAGACTTTGAAACGGGGTTATATGTATATATATATATATATATATATATATATATATATATATATATATATATATAGTGTAAACTATTATTTCCATAAAGAATGATTAATGTATAACTAGATGCGTGGCACGGAGCTGCACGGGCTTTTTCAAGAGCATAACTTTTTGCAAATGGAAATTACTTCTTGTCGTCTCGTATTCAGTACTTCTTGGTTTGTGAGTGATTTCTATATTTTGTTCTTAAAATTTTATTTTTAAGGGATTTCTTCTACGTCTTTGCCCATCGGACAGGTCTGTTTCCGTTTCACTTAGCCCGGCGTTGTACGGGATTTTTTCAAGACCGTAGTGTTATTCGCCATGGAAGTTTCCCCTTTCTGAAGGTCAGCACTTCTAGCTGCCTGTGTATGTTTAAGGAGTGTGATTTCTATATTTATGCCATTAAAATTCCATTTTCTGAAATGTCTCATGTTTCTCTTCCTTGACTAACAGGCTTCTTTCTTCTCAATTTAGCCCGACGTTGCACGGGAATTTTCGAGTAAAATACTTTTTTTCCAAGAGAGAAATCTTCAAGTTTCTATTTTGATTTAAATTTACGAAACTAAACTAGTTTTATCCATAAGAGAACATATAATGTGTGATTTTAGTATTGAATAATTAATTTAATAATGGATTATAAAAAACAACAACGCTGTTTCTTTAGTTTTTTTTTTAATTATTAAATTATATTCATTTTTGTTAAATAATGAAATCAAAGTTCCTTATGTCAGCTATTCATTCGACAGCTTATTCCTGGATGTTTTATTATTGATCAAAAATACGTAATTAAAAAAAAATTTAAAAAACTATCGGGGGAGCCAATAAATTTGTTTCCATCACTGCATAAAAAGAAATTCAAAAAGAAAATAATACAAATTAATAAAAAGATTTCATCATTACCTTAAGAACTCGTGAATTCTGTGGTTGCATTACCACAGTTAAAGCACACTGAATTTAGCGATTCTTTTTCCTGTTGCTTCTTTATGGATCCCCAAACGGAAAATTATTTTTTTAAATAGTTTCTTGTTTGGAAAAAGAGCAAACGATTTTAAAATGTTATCAATTTTTTAAAGAATTAATACAATATTTATTTTCTACTTTTCTTGGTAGCATTAGGTAATGTAGAAAAATTCACCAATTTACGAAAATATTTTAAAAAATTGCTATCCTCATGGTTTGGCGTTTCACGGTCTATTTCGAGTGAATTACATTTTGCCCATGGAAATTTCCCCTTCACTTTTTGGTGTCAACACTGTCTGGTGTGAGCGTGATTTCTATATTAATATCATTAAAATTCCCGTTTTTGATATTCCTTTCACGTTTTTGCTTCATTGAAAAGGTTTGTTTCCCTTCCGTTTAGCCTAGCGTTGCACGGGCATTTTTCGAGCGCAATTTTTCTCTTAATGGATATTTCCCCTTTCCTCCCAATGGAAATGCTTCTGTGAGTATATATTTGCAAGGGGGTGATGTTAGCGAGTTCTGTAACTAATCCATTGACATTTTTACGAAATTATTTTCACTTTTTTTTCTTATCATGCAAGCTTCTTTTTACTCCGTTTAACCGGCAATGCATATGCCGTTTTCGAGTGTAATACTGTTTTCAACTCCTTTTTTCTATGGATAAGAGTTTCAAATTTCTATTTTCGATTACTGATTTACAAAAAAACAATTTTGCTTTAGTTTATACAAAATATTTATTTAAAGCGAAATGAAAACGTTTCTAATATAATATATTAAAAAACCTATTATAGTATATATTCATTTCTTTTTATAAGAATAATTACCTTCTTAGAATCTAAAACAATAAAATTGAGTTTAAACATTCATTTATCAATCAATCGTTATATACTGTTAGCTAAAAATGTCTCTAAAATCAAATCTAGTTTTATACAAAAACAATGTACTATTTATTATTGAATATTTAATTTAGTAATGAATAATGGAGAACAATTCTGATTTAGTTTTTAAAAAATAGAATGTTTAAATCAATTTATTGGTAAATAATGAATTAAATACATCATACCTTGAGCTATTGAAACGATTCCTTATTTCTGGATGTTTGAATGTTAAAAAGTGCAGAAAATATAAACCCTCGAAAAAAATCTCTTGAGGAAAACACAAAAACTTTTTAAATCTGTAATTTTTAAGCAAACTTTTTAATCTTCACTCAGATTACGAGTAATAATGGTTGACAGAGCAAAATTATGAGAACAATTTGATATTAACAACAATTAGTTCTCAACAATAGGATAAATAGTTAATTTAATCATGATTTTTTTCATGTTTTTAAATAATATCTTATCAACTTATTTCACTATTTGAATATAAATGGTTAAAACGGCTTCCTCGGATTATTGCCGATCTTCTGGTAGCTTTGGCGCAGTTTCTGCGTGGTGCGGTTCGTGAGACGATATACACTCATAGATAGATATATACGTTTGTTTACCTTCAGATTTTAATAGTACGGATTCCTTAACTTGATGTAAATTTAAATTCTTAAATTTCTTAAATCTAAGATGTGACTAGGTGGACTTTTTAACTTTAAATTGTGCTGTAAACTGTATTCCATTTTAAAATTGATATTTGTTCTTTGTATCATCCCTGAATTTGTATTTAGTATATTCTTATCTCTCCTTCAATTGGAAGTTTTTAAAGTGGGAATACTCTATAGCAGTGTTTCTCAAAGTGTGGGGCGCGCACCCTGGGGGCGCGATGACCCTACAAGAGGGGGCGCGAGCGTATCGAAAATTTAAAGATTTTTTTAAAAAAATAACCCTGAAAGAGAAGTAAAAAAAATGCTTTCTTCCATAATAAAAAAAATACACACAACAACACTGACATAATTTATGTTTTATTATCTGGCTTTTTCCGTCATCAAATAGCTATCTTTGATCCCAAAACATAAAATAATTGAGAAAAAGAAAAAACATTTTGTTTTGTTTGCTGTAGAAAGAAAATTTCCTCAATGACGACAGCTATTTAAATTATAAGGTGTGTACATTGTTTACGCGGGAGAAGTAAAAGAACGTGATTAAAATCAATGTTAGCGATATTGTTTTTAAATAAAAATAAACCATTTGAAAGACATCAACAACATAAAAGACCCTATGTTAAAAAAATTCTAAGACCCTAAACAATATTCACCTATACATTGAAATAGAAAATGTGTAATTACAAATTATTGAAAACAAAAGTGGTACATTCACAACAAAGTTGTAGAAAGGAGGAAAGTGAGATCACCACTAGTTCATGATTCACTGTCCTTTCAGCCAGGCTGCATAGTACGTTTGCTAATCATTTGATTTGACCTTCAATCTTATGGTATGGTTATTATCAATATTAGTTCCCTCCCATCTTTTATGCGTTTGCTTTTCGCTTAGGGGAAATTGTAAATAATTAGAGTTTTTGCGATATTTGAAAAAATTGATTGATTTGTTTAACATTTCTGTAGGATAATTGAAAAGTGTCTGATTTGCGTCCTTATTATGGTCTTATACTTTTGAATCATTTAGTTCAGTTTTATTGGATTTTTCAAATCATCAAAGAATTGAATAGTCCTTGAAAGAAGGTAAGTATACTTTTTCTATAAATTAAAATATTCACTAGAATTCGGATTTGTATCAAAAACAGTAAAAATAATTCTAAACAAATGATTGATGACTGAGTCCCCCGCACTACCATTAATGTTAGTATCGAGTACGCCTGCCTCGGGTTAAAACATTTTGAAGTCTTTCACGCTTTAAATGTTAAAAAGTAACACAATTATTCTTCATCGGAATTTTATATTCTTTTTCATAATTTAACATTAATTCTAAATGCTAATTGTGTGAGGTTTAAAAATTACAGTTCTTTTAGACAGTTATTTACAATTATAGCATTTATCTAAAAAAATCATTTTACATTTTTTGTATACAATGTAGTGCACACAGTTTTACTCCTTACAGTTCAGCTATTATATTAAGAATAATGTTTTATTTTTTTAAAAAATGAACTCGTGTGAATAGTCGGTGTTTCAGCCAGTATACGTTTGATGTATCAGTACTGAAGAAAGTATTTATAAATAATTTCTTATTACTGAATTTGGCTGCAGTAGCCAAAGTGGTATAGGTATCGGATCGTGGCTTGCCTTTTTTCACGAGTTCGAGCGCAGTACCACCAAAGACCCGCCGTGTAGGGCAGCGACGCACGTTAAATCTGTTGAGTTTAAACTTTTTCCCGTTGGTGTGGTAGTTAGGAGAGAGGGGTGCCAGCTCAGGTGTCATCCACGTCCGCTTGACCATGGTTCAAAATTACGTGGTCCGTCGTCAAAGCCCTCGTGCAGCTGAACAGTGCGACGTTAATATTCAATCAATCAATCTTATTACTAAATTAAGAACAAGTTTAATAATTATTAGGACTTTCACGGGAATGTTGGCAGAGGAAAGTTTTCGGAAGGTTTAATATCAGAAATGATATAAAGAGTTTTTTTCTATATTTAGCTGAGGACTCTTTTTGTCTCTGGGGCATCCACTGCAGAAAATCCGGTTGGAAAAGGTAGGATGTTGAAAATGGTAATAGTATACGAAGTGCTTTTGTTTTTTCAGTACAGATAATTCCTCATCCACCTCTACCCCAAATTCAAAGATCGATTTATTACAAAATTATCTTTTAATTTTTTCACTGGATGTGAAATCTATGAAGATTTCTTCTTCGGAAGTTGAGATCCCTTCTGGAGTATCTTGAAATACATCCCTAATCCTAACTGCTACCAAGCTGTCCTTATCCAAATACTTTTTAAAATTCTTTTAACCAACATAGCTAAATGATTTTACATGTTTTAAAAACAACTTTCACACGTTGTTCTATAGATTTGTAAGTTTTAACACATATCGAGCTGGGGCTTTTTTTCCATCATTTACTTCAGTAGTGGTAAATCCAAAATTTAAGTATTTTGAGAGAAGATCGCCTTGATTTAATTTTGGGAACCATGCTCGTTCGTATGTGTACTTGGTGATTCTTTATTATGGTCGAATGTTTGCTTACGACTTAAAAATGTATGTATGATATTGTTTTAATCTACTGCCGTAAATACTTAATTACCGTGAATTACAATTAACGTGGAATTTAAAAAATGTACATTCAAGCTAGATTCGGTAGCTATAGCAGTATCGAGTCGACCAAAACCGACTGGAATTGTACGAGGAAAAGCACTTTTACATGTTTTCTGCAGACGTCCGATAGGTTGCCCAGACTCACGCAAACGTACCCTATAATGCCAGATGTGATGAATATGATAGAGAGCGACATTGACTAGACTATTTCTAATGACATTTGTACTTTGAGAAATGAATGCTGAAGAAAATAAATCTTTAATTAAATACATCATTTTGCGATCTGTTCCAATTTAAAAATTAGAGAAAGAAAAATAACATAATTCTAAGTAATATATAATATATTTTAAGTAATTTTCTTAAAATATATATATTTAAAGTTGCATATACCCAAATATAATATACTTATCGTATTAATTTGTACTGTTTATAATTAAAGATCGTATTGTAACTTTAGCGTGTGTCTCTCCCAAAGTGCATTTTTATTGCAGTAAATACATTATTGTTGTACAGGGGGCGAGACAAAAATTATGATGATAAAAAATTGGGTCGCCAGCTGAAAGTTTGAGAAACACTGCTTTTTAATGTATGAGTGGTGCACAGAGTATTTTATGACTAATTAATTAGTACTAAATTAAGAACAAGTTTAATAATTATTAGCTACTTCCATGGGCTTGTCTTACAGAGCAAAGTTTTGAAAGGAGTTTTAAGATAAGAAATTGACCCTCTGAGTTCATTTCTATATTTATTGATATCTATATCTTGTCTTCTAAGAAACCACCGCATTTTGTAATATGTTTCAATTTAAAAATCAGAGAAAGAAAATAACTTAGTAATTATCCTATTATTTAACTTTTTTGCTTAAAAGTAACATATACAAAATTTAATACTTATGTCATGAATTTGTACGGTTTATAATAAATATTGTTTGCTTTATCGTAAAGTGCATTATTATTGCTTTCAGTAAATTATTGATGTATAAGGGGGCGGATAAAAATTGTGATTGAAAAAGGGGGCGCCAGTATTGAAAGTTTGAGAAGCTTTGCTTTCTATAATATATTATATTTGTTTTCAATGCAAATGTTTCTTAATGAATAGTTTGTTCTATAGTGTACAAATTTCTTAGTATATTGAATACATTTATTTACAATATTTAAATTTGCTTTCTCTTTAATCTTTACCAACATTAAAAAATCCTTTTTTTTTTTTACCTTCACAATATTTTTAAATGGAAAATTAAATGCTAGTTTGGAAACAAAAAATTAGCGTTTTTCCCTATATTTTTGAGTCCTAAAACACTGCCTACTACTAAACGAAATACAAGTGCTGCATAATTTTCAGTGGAATGAATAATAAAGTTAAACGAATATAAAACTTCAGCAAACAAATTACCATACAAGTAAAATATATTATTTTTCAGAAAAAACTGGTTTGTGGGTAAAGGGAAAAAAATAGCATTCAAATATATCATTTCAAACACCTCATGGAAGCTTTTTGTGGCTGAGTGTATAGTTGCACAAGCTCCAGCCGAAGCAATTGGATCATGCGACAAATTTGCCACTTGTGAATTATAGTTTCAGCTCTGTTATTGTTCACGTTGCCATCAGAGTATAGCTTCAACAAACTGAAGTGCATCTCAAAGAAGCTCAATGCAGCAACGGGTAGAAAAGCAGCTTTTTAGATGCCTTATATATTATTATTTTTTTATTTTCTTGTTAGAAGCATTTCACTAACATTTGATGAAGGATTTCGTAAGTTTTAACAATGACCACATGTAATAGAGGATGATACTTAAGTTGAAATCTTGCTTTTCAAACTTCCATACCATAATAAATAAAAGGCTTTTCAGGTCAAAACATGGGAATAAAGCATATCCAAATACAAAATCTATATGAAATGGCCAACAGTTATATAAAATGAAAATAAAAAAAATAGAAATCGAGGTAGTTAGGTCCTATCTCTAGCTCTATAGATATCTTGGAGCGCCTTTGGCATTAAAATGTAGACGCACTGAGCTTTAAGTACCATTATGGGCAAAATGTTTTATGTTTCTACTTTGTAAACAAGTGACTTTGTTCATCTGCTCAAGTAGTAAGGTTAGCTATCTCAAAATGTCAGTAAGACAATTCGTATAACCATAGTATTTTTTCCTATCGCGCTGTCCCTACATTTGAATCCAGAACCAATCTTTTAATTTGTTACCAAATGCTATGTGCTACCAAATGTTTTAACCAATAAGTGAATCAATTCTAAACATTAAATAAATTAGGACATACAAACATTCATTCTCTAAAGAAAATAGATTTAAAGAAAATATAGATTGAAAGAAAAATTAAGTTAATGTATTACAGATATTTTTAAAATTTATAGAAAAATTTTAAACTAATTTAAAATTAAACATGGGATAAAGATCTACACATTTTTATAATCTTGAACGTACAATTTATTGAAAAAAAGCATTAACTCTATTTCTCACATGCTCAGTTCTCCCATCGAAGTTATTCAGTCGTTTTAATAAAAACAAATTAGGTTCATGTCCATTTATATAAATGAAATCATAAAAAATGGGCACTATAGTCAAAATAATAGTTTTATTTCAAAACTATTCAAGTGCAATGATTTTAAATAAAATTCTTTAATGCATAAGGGATTTACAAAACAAAATATTTATGATCGACATTTACCTAATGGTATCTTATACAGAAGGATTCTATCCAATTTAACGATCATAAAATAGGCAATTACTCAAACGAGAGAAGTTAAACTATCCAATTCAAGTGGGCAATTAAGTGTAAAAAAAGAAAAATAAATGATTTCAAATGTAAATGTCATGAAAACGACTTAGTTCATGGTTAGAATACACTTAAAAAGAGATAAATGCGAATAGTTAGCTTTCAATGATTGTACAAAAGATTATATAATTTAAAATATGGAACTAGAGGATCAAATTATAAGATTAATTGCTAAAGATAACTCACAAGTATTTTTTTTGAAAATTTAAGTGCTATCTCTCTTGCAAAACGTAGGAGAAATATATTATACTTTTAACACGAAATAAAATGTCAACAACTCTTGCCACATACAACTCAAGACTATTATTTTTCAAAACTGAATATTTCATCACCTTATCTATTGTCATCGAAAGTTCCAGAACTTTCCATAATTAAAATTACAGTTAATTTTTATAAATAAAAAGCACGCGTGCGCTCATTAATATAAAGCTCGAGAGAAATAAAGAATTACAATTTTAACACGCTGGGATGAATGGTTAAATAATTACAATAAATAAATAATAAATATTACCATTTGTTACATCCTCCCCTTCTGATTCCGACGGCGTCCCGACGAGGAACCAGGATGTCTGTGGGACCTTTGGTGGACGGCCACGTTTGCGAAGAGGAATAAGGGGTTTTACTTTGCCATTATTACAAGGAGTTAAAAGCAGAGGTGGGGCAAACACCAAGAGGTTCCCCCGGATTATTAAGACTAGCAATCTCGTAGGATGAGGGTGACCTTTGTGTTAAAATCACGTAGGGACCGCCTCTGCGTGGTATTAGTTTTGCACTTCTTCCTTGCACAGCGTTGCTCAGTGGATGTGATGCTACAAAGACATGTTCTCCAGGTTGATATGCTGGTAGCTGATAGCTTTTCTCTTTTTATCTGCGTAAAACTTCCTACTATCCTGTTGCTCTACAACCACCTCTCTAATCTGAGTGGAAAACTTAGCGAATTTCTTGAGATTGGGAGTTATCTCTGGAACAAAATTATCGTTCTGGATGACGACTCGGATATCATTGACAACTCCACTTGGAGTGCGTAACTCTCTACCAAAATTCAGAAGGGCTGCCGTCTGTCCTGTCGTTTTGCATTTCGCTGTGTTGAGAGCAAAACGGATGAAGGGTAGCTTCTCTGACCAACAGTCACGCTTGTCATGGACGAGAATTGCCAGCCGTGGTTTCAGATCTCTATTCTTTCGTTCAACTGAGTTAGCTTGTGGATGGTATACAGGGATAAGGGATTGATCGATATTTAATAGATAGCATATTTGTTGCATCACTGCTGACACACTCTGGGTTCCATTGTCACTGATAAGGCGGCGAGGAATACCTCAGTAGAACCTCTTCAATCAAGGTAATGGCACATTCTTTAGCTGTGGCATTGGGTAGTGCAAACAGTTCGACCCACTTGGTGGTACAATCCTCAATGATGAGGATCCATCTTTTACCATCTTTTACTCTCAGTAGAGGCCTGAAGAGATCAATGGCCAAGGATTCAAAACGTTGGCCTGGCACAGGTGTCTTTAATAGACCGGAAGGCTTCTGATTTGAAGCTTTGTATTTAATGCAGTCAGGACAGTTCTTTGCATAATCAGTTATGTATTTCCTCATACCAGTTCAGTAATGGTTCTTTGCTATTCGAGTATAGGTGCCTTCGGCGCCATAATGAGCAGCCATTGGGGCATCATGATGGTTTTTGAGGATCAAAGTTATTTCATGGCTAGGTACCACTAACTGGGCCTCTTCACTCTCAGAGTCTGGAGCATATCTGAATAGGTCACCCTGATTCATTAAATAACCTCGTTCAACCCAATTGACATAATTAACATTCTTGTCGGATCTTCGAGGCAAGAAATAATTATGACCAGTTCCTCATCCTTCATTTGTTCATCATGTATCTCCTTGGGAGACCTGGATAGGACATCAATGGCTACAGTGTAGACCTCACAGAGTTCATTTTCTTCATGACACTCAGGACGAGATAGCATATCTGCAACAGCATTACACTTTCCGGGATGTACTCCATGTTGAGGTTGGAAGATTGCAATTGCAGAGCCCAACAGGCTAGTCTTCCAGTAGGAAATTTCAGTTTCATGAGCCACCTTAAGGGTTGGTGGTCAGATGCTACAGTGATGCTTGTCCCATCAATGTGGTCCCTAAACTTGTTGAGGACGCAAACCACAGCTAGAGCTTCTCGCTCAGTGGTCGAGTAGTTTCTTTCAGCTGGGTTTAACAACGTGCTAGCAAATTGAACTGGATGTTCTTCTTTGTCTTCTCCTTGTAGGAGGACTGCTCTAGAACATAGTTACTGGCAACAGTTCTTATCAGGAAATGTTTGAGTGAAGTCTGCTTGCTTCAAAATTGGTGGAGACACCAAACATTGCTTCAAAGTCTGAAATGCTTTCTCCTCTTCCTCTGACTATTTCCAGAAAGCCTTTTCTTAGTTTGGTTGCTCACGGGACGGGCAATCTCAGAAAAATTGGCTATAAATTTTCGGTACCATGAGCAGGTTTGCAGGAAGGACTGCAGTTGTTTCACATTTTTAGGAGGTGGAATCCCTAAAATAGCTGAAGTCTTCTCATGATCGACTTCTATTCCTTGAGGTATAATCCAATGACCAAGGTATTTAAAACGTGAGCAGGAAAATTGGCAGTTCTCCCTGTTTGCTCGTAACTTGAAATCCATCAAGCGCTTAAACACGGCCTCCAAGTCTGCTAGATGCTGTTCGAATGTAGGGGACATAATTATAATGCCATCTAGGTATGCAAGTATAGAGTAACCCTCTTCGGAAAAATATCCATCAGTCTCTGAAAGGTTGCGGTGCATTCTTAAGTCCGGAGGGCATCTTTTGATCCGGTAGGTTCAAATGGACAAACAAAAGCGCTTTTGTCCCTATCAGCATGATTAAATTCACTTGGTAGTAACCAGACTTTAAGTCAATTGTGGAGATGTATGTAGTATGTTTTGCCTCCTGCATTAAATCATCCATTCGTGGAAGTGGGTAAGTATCACGGACCGTGACTTCATTCAACTTCCGGTAGTCGATACACAGGCGAAACTGGTTGTTTGGCTTTGGAATTAGTACAACAGTGGCTCCGTAAGGAGATTCACATTCTTCAATTATATCTTTTTCGAGAAGGTTCTCAACTTCCTTTCTCAATATTCCTTCTTTACAGGAGACATTCTGTTTGGTGGTACAGAAATAGGAGGACTATTTTTCGTGTTATTGTGGTGCTCCAAGATATTTGTTGCTTCTCCCCCTGTTTCGAAGTCACCTTCCCCCTTCTCTTAATTGGCAAGTGTTGTTGGACATCTTCTCAACTATGGACGGTGTGTCCAATTCTTCACCAAATGGATACTTGTGGGTAGGATTCTCCCAAAAGTACCAACAAGTATTCTTCACTTCTACAACCAAACCAGCAGAACTATGGAAATCTGTTCTAGAAGTTATCTATTTCTCTTTGCCTTTGGGTGAATTATGAATTTGGTCAAGACTGATCTCCCCTCACTTTCTACCATTACTTGGGTTGTGAGGACCTCACCTGTGGTCTGTTGACCATTTGCGCTAAGCTCATTGCTAATGTGGTTTCCTGGAAAATGAGTCCCTTATCCTTAATTATCTGGAACATCCTTTCCCCAGCAATTGAATGTGAAGACCCTGTGTCAGCACATAAACGTCCCTTTATTCCACAGAAAGTTATGTCGATTAGGGTTAATCGAGGGCTTCTGGTCTGAGCTGTGTAAGCTTTGATGTGATTGGTTGCTACGTCTGTTTTTTGTGAGGCGTTGAGGTTGTAGGTGGGGCACCTAGATTTTATCCCTCCTTGTTTCCCACAGCCATAGCATCTGAGGGGATCTCTCATTTAGTACCTGATGGGAATATTTTCTTTTGAGGGGGCGTTCAGGTTTCCTGAATGATACCTGTCTTCCATCATTTACGATTTCACTTGCCTTTATTTATGTCCTAGTTCCACTGGGTAGGGAACGTTGGATGTTGTCAAAAGCTTCCAGCCTATCTGCTAAACATTTCTGGGGAGATAAGTTCTTCCCAGATATCCAGGCAATGTTCCTTACACTCTGGAGAGCATTTCTTTTTCATTTGATCGGCAATCATCAAATTCTTCAATCCGTCAAAGGAATAAATTGTAAGCTCATTGAGCCAACTTTCAAAATATGCTCGGATTTCAAAATAACAATCCTTCCACGTCCCATTTGGTCTTTTTCTGTGACGTGAAAACAGCTCCCGGAATTTGTCTGCGTTTAATTTGAACCGTTGCAGAAGCATTCCTCATCAGGCTCACGGGCAATGAGGAGGTTACATCACTAGGTAGGACACCAATGAGATATATATAGGGTACCCACAGATCTTCACCAAGATCTAATAGCTTAATTTGCCGTTCGAATAAGGTGAGGAACAGATCTATGTTATCAACTTCAGGATTGAATGTTGGTAGAAATTTTTAATTCAATTTTTGTTTGATGTAGGGTTTGTGGACCTACGACTCTTTAAATCTCATTTTGCTGTCGTATTTTCTGCATCTCAAATTCACGCAGTCTTTCCTCTGTTTGTTTGTTTTCCTCGTTTATCCTATTTGATACGATTCCCTCAGAGACGCATTCCACAAACTGAGGGTCTTCCTTATAAGCATCATTTGTTAAAATGTTTGTCCTTAATTCAATTATTTTTAGCTCTTCACCATTCGACTCACAATCACCTCACTCAATAGCAAGCTTAATGAGATGAGCTTTTTCTCTTTTCTCAGAAATGACATGACTGAGAAATTTAATAGTTGCAAATAAATAAAATAAATAACTAAGGTCCAGGACTTATTGTCCTACAAAGCTCTTACAGATATGGGAATACACTTTAAAATTTGGCTAGCTTTAAAATCTTATAAATTATTATGCACTTCAAAAAACAATTAAAATGGGTAAATAAATTAATAAAATATTCAAAATACCAACAAGGAACATTAATTCAAATAATAAAATAATATAAAGAAAATTTAGGAATCATCAGTTGTAATGTGACAACTTACGCGTCTTTTTCTTTAACAAGTCATTTGGGTTCTTTGGGCCAGAATTATTGGTAACTCTTTTCCAACCAAATCCAAGAAACGAGAAGTAAAGAGATGCAAATAATATAGGATAAATATAGGATCTTAGAGTAAGGGCAATTAGGGGAATGATGGCAATGTAATGGTAGCGTAAAGGAATGTTCGAAAATTAACGTGCGTTGTGGTATTGGATGATTATTGAAGTTCGCTGTTCAAAGATTCAAGTTCTACGTGTTGTGTATAAACATATTGGTGATCGATTAGAAATTAAAAGTAAAGCTACTTACCACTATAGGTAAAGACAAGTTTATTACAGAATAATATAAGGTAGGATTGATTACTTATTATTATTATTATATTTGAAGATTAGGCGGTCCAATTCTTGAGATAGGTCTGAATTATATTGTGTGTTGCGTATTGCGTATTGCGTCATAGTAGATTCTCTCATCCATTAATAAGATTATATTTGTTTAAAATTTAAGTTAAATATCTTAACAAACTTATATTAAGATAATGTTTGATTCTAATTCTTACGATAACCCTACACCTCTAGCTCACGCTGATGCTTTGACGTATGTATTTCCAAGGGGAGGTACATCACAATGGCACCCAACTAGGTTTAATCTATTTGACCCCGAGATGAGAAACGCGAGATGATTTAATGTTTGGCCAATAGTATATTTTTCGGGGTCGGAGAACGTCACCGAATTTTTAGAGAGTATAGATAACCAAATTAAATTACTTGAAATACCCAGTGACTTATCGTGTGGGTATTTAAAGGTCATCTTATGGGTAGAGCCCTGGATTGGTACCAAATATTCGGATGGACGTTAGTGCAAAATACCGCCACGGACTTCGCACAGCTGAAAGCAGCTTTGTCGAAAGCATTCCCTGCCATCCAAAATAAAAAGGAGTTGGAGACCCGGTTTTACGCGTCTCAGCAAAGACAGAACCAGGAGCCGACAGATTTCGTTTACGATTTGCTTAAAACACATAATAAGTTAGAACTGGGGATGTCTGAGAAAGCCCTTGTAGAACATATTTTCGTTAGACTTGAGCCTCAAGTTCAGGACTATATAGAGGTCCGTAATCCACAAACCGCGATCCAATTATTAGAAGTATTAGCTAAATTTGAGGAAAGATATTCGTGCAAGGCAACATTGGGTTCGAGAAATAGTAATAACGTGGAAGGACGAGGTCGGAATGAGCGTAGGATGTCTAATGTTGGTAATAATCGAGGGAAATGGGGGAAATTCTGAAGTGGTACATAGACCAAATAATGGTAGAAATAATTATAGGAGCAGCAATCGGAACAACCGTCAAGGAAATCAGTGGTTCGAGAGCAGGAAACAGTTTCAAAATGATGATCGCAAATTTAACGATAGGGGATATCAATTTAGAAATCGTGGTCAAAATGACGATTTTAGTAGAGGGGACCAAAGAAATAGGGGTTCGAGTGAAAATTTTAGTCGAGGCAGTAGAAAACAAAGAGGACGTTTAAATGTTTTGAAAGTGAATGATATTAAAGGTGATCAGACGCAGTCGATAAATCAGTCATCGATTAAACTTTCAGCAATATGTATGTCTCCGGTAGATCTTCCATATGTTCCTATTTTATTAGACGAAACTTTTACGAAAGCGCTATGGGACACTGGAGCGAAGAAGTCATTTATATCGGAAGAGACATACCAAACATATTTTTTTATAAACAAGTAAAGAAATCTAGTACTCAGGTGATCACGGCGCAAGGAGCTAAATGTCGAAATATGGCAGTTGTGGAATTAAATATTCGAATACGGGATTTTAAAAAGACTTGGTTGTTCCATTTGTTAGCAGATTTAGAATAACCATGTATTCTCGGAATATATTTCATAGGTTGATCAAAGATCATTTTGGACTTTGAACGGAAATTGTTGGCGATTCAAGATTCGCAGGTTGAAGATATTAAGGTAAATGACGGGAATTTGCGCGTTGATTTGTCAGAAACGAAGTTAAATGTTGTGGCTAATGTTTCCGATAATAATACAATTGAAAGTATAATAGGAGAAAAAGTTAATTGTGCAATAATCAGAGATTTGATACTTTCGTCACGAGATCAGTTAATAGAAGAACAAAAAACAGACCCAGAATTAGGTCATATCTATAGATATCTAGAAAACCCAGAATATAGCTTGGTTAATGCGGCAATATGTGTGAATTGGTTTCGCGATTTTAGGCTAGTAGAAGGCTTGTTATTTTATGCCACATATCAGATCAATACCTAGCTCTTGGTCTGAGAAAGGTAGAATGATTAAAAAAAGTAAAAATCAAAAGTTAGGATATAAAAGAGCAAATTAATCTAGGTCAGGAGGACCAGAAAGGAAAGTACGGAAGGGTTCAGAACATAGAGTTCCTAAAAAGAAATTTATCGTCAAATGATACTAATAGCGTTTTCCAAATATAAGAAAAGAAAAGCCGAAGGGAAGAGACAGTAGCGCCCACCAAAAGCGGATACAACCTTAGACCACGAATTTGAAAAAGAGAAGAGTCCAGACCGACCATAGAGAGGAAGGCACAACAAGGAGGTCCAGTTCGTTCCAGAAAAGGCAGAGAAAGGAACGATAACCCATGCATCGAGGAGCGAACCGAATCAAGCAGCGGGAATGCCAGATGAGGGAGGTGATCAACAACGGCAAGACCAGGAAAGGAGAGGAACGTGGACAAAGAAATCCTTGTCACTGGAGGTCTTGGTAGGAAACGCCAACTACAAGTCATAAGAACCAGGTTGTGTGTGTATCGTTTCTTATTATATTTCAATAAAGCCAAGTCTAGGTCGGATAATTAAATTTTTAGAAGCCAAGCAAAAGTGAACACTACAATGAGTGTTTTCTAGAAAAGGAAAAAGCTTTTGTCTTGTAAAATTTTTTTTGTATTAATCTGGAGAAAACAACTGTAAAAATACATTTGTTTACTGCTGTTATGACATCGCTGGGATGCGACATTTCCTTTGGTTGTTTGTTTTGTTTATTGAAAAATGTTTGTAATTGTATAATGTATATATATATATATATATATATATATATATATATATATATATATATATATATATATATATGTTGTTATATTGTTTCATATTAAGGAACATCTGGTTTTGGGAAACGTGGCGTAGATAGCATACTAACATAACGTTTAACCAGCGCTACGCGATTTGAAGGAAGTTTTTGAAAGAACCAGATGAAAAATATGTATAGAAATTAGTTACAATTTAAAAGTGATTTGTACTGTATAAAAATTGTGAAATGTAATCATAATGTGTAAAAATTTTTTTTCAAAGTGTGAAGGTCCCCTTGGACCTCACTTTGAGAACGAGAATAAGTTTTAGTCATATAAGAACCAGTAGCCATTTTTATAAATAACTTTCTTTATTTGGTAATATTTCCCAAATAGAATCAAATACTTTTAATAACAAATAAATCAAGAAATAGTGGTATGAGGTATAAAAAAAGGGTCTTTCCTTTAAATTAACTTAAATATTTAATGATCCAATTAATTAACAATTAGAATATCGGTCACGCAGAGATTACCGCGATAAGAGATCCAAGAATTATATTCTATAATGTTCCTATTGAATATTTAACTTTAATCTCACTCCTAATATAAAGCTTTAATGAGACTTTAATTATAAATCAATATTTACCACACTGAATCTCAACTCTTCCTGAGATTAAACTATCCACCAAGAAAACTTCAATTATAAATCTAACTTCACTATTATAACTTTCTGCTTCAATCTCTCTCTCCTACTGCTATAAATTTACTATTCCGTTTGACTTAAATACTTTATCTAATCTGCATATAACAAGGAATCCAGTCCTCTCTTTGGAGCTGATTGAAAATAGGTAGGGAATTAAATTTCCCTAAAAAAGACGACTCAAAAGGTTAGTGATAAAGTTCCGTATAGATTTGTCACAAAAGTACTCAAGAAATTTTGTTTCAGGGTAACAGAACCCTGAAGTCTATAAGAAATTAACCTATACAAAGAACGGAGCTAGAGAGAAGATGTAAAGAAGAAAAATTGTTAAAATTCAAGTAAACATTTAAGTAGAATTAAGTTAGTTAGGAGACGTGTGTTCCTCGTTTTTTCTACCATTTAAGTCATATATGGTTTTCCCCCGGCACTGTTACCCAGATGGGACACGTCAATTTATTCTTTACATGTGAGAAACTTCCGTGATTAAAATGCATGACTTTGAATGTTAGTCAATTAAATAAGTAAAATTTATTGAAGCTGTGGAAATTCAAATTAAGGAGAAATATTAAAAATTAAACTTAAGATGAATAGTAAAAATTAAAATTTAAGTGAGGCATTAGAAATTAACGGTTAGAATACAAATTAAGCACGTAATTTCTTAAGGGCCATTAAGATCCTCGAAAAAATCACGTTTTGTTTCTAGGAGGTTGTGACGACTTACACGTCTTTTTCTTTAACAAGTCCTTTGGGTTCTTTGGGCCAGAATTAATGGCAACTCTTTTCCAACCAAATCCTAGAAACGAGAAGTGAAGAGATGCAAATAATATAGGGGATAAATATAGGATCTTATAGTAAGGGCAATGCTGGTAATGTAATGGTAGCGTAAAGGAATGTTCGAAAATTAACGTGCGTTGTGGTATTGGATGATTATTGAAGTTCGCTGTTCAAAGATTCAAGTTCTACGTGTTGTGTATAAACATATTGGTGATCGATTAGAAGTTAAAAGTAAAGCTACTTACCACTATAGGTAAAGACAAGTTTATTACAGAATAATATAAGGTAGGATTGATTACTTATTATTATCATTATATTTGAAGATTAGGCGGTCCAATTCTTGAGATAGGTCTGAATTATATTGTGTGTTGCGTATTGCGTATTGCGTCATTGGTGCCGTTGGTTGAGTCCGAATAATAGCCAGAGATGGAGATAGTACTTAAATTTATATTACAAGAAAATAAATATTTACAGTTAAAGTTTACACTAAAAGGTAATAATGAGGTTAAATGAAAATTACACCCTTGAAGGTGCTGCGGATTGATGCGAACAAGACCTTGCGTCCGTCCGTTGCGTTTCAGTTTACAGAATGTGTCCCGGTACCGGTTCCAAAAAAGTTTCAGTTGGGGTAGGAAAGCGGGAAAATCTCGCGCACTCAGTTACAGTTAAGTGAGGAGTGGAAAGTCTGGCGCACTCAGTTGCAGTTAAGTGAGAAGTGTAGGAAACATACTCCCACCCTATATCCGAACTAGTTCGGATATATGGGAAGTTTGTGAAGTTTTTGAACAGGTCGTTTAAACACTGAGTCTTGGGTTTTCACAGTTGCAACACGAACCAGTCCGTCGTTGCCTGGATGCACTTGAAGAACTCGAGCCATTGGCCATGTACCAGGAGGACCCTCCTCTTTGATCAATACGATGTCATCTTCCTTCAAGTTTGGTTGTGCGTCCTGCCATTTCTTGCGAGGTTGTAAGGAGGAGATAAATTCGGAACTCCACTTCTTCCAAAAGCCCCGTTTGATGTTCTGTAGCAACTCCCAACGATCTCTGTGGTTGGAGGTTGAAGGAAGCTCCTCTGGAACTGAAAGAAGAACATCACCTGTAAGAAAAAAATGTGAAGGTGTGAGCGTAGATATGCATTCTATGTCAGAGTCATTAACGTAGGAGAGAGGCCTGGAATTTAGTAATCCTTCGATTTGTGTGAGCAAGGTTGTTAACTCTTCAAAAGTTAATATGGTTTCTCCCAATACTCTCTTCAGATGAAATTTGACGGATCGAATTCCTGATTCCCAAATACCTCCAAAATGTGGTGATGAGGGTGGAATAAAGTGCCAATCTATTGAAGATTTGGATAAGTAGTAAGAGATGGCTTCATTAGTTGGTAAGGAAAGCCATAACTTCCGTATTTCGTCAAGTTTCGACGAGCTTCAACAAAATTGGTTCCATTGTCACTATAAATGTGGCGGGGAGCCCCACGACGAGCACTAAAACGACGTAGTGCAGCTATGAAGGAATCAGTTGTTAAGTCTCCGACTGCTTCAATATGAACAGCTTTAGTTGCTAAGCATACAAATAAAGCAATGTAACCCTTTGTAGATTTAGTCCCTCGACCTTTGTTGCATTTAATCAGTACAGGACCAGCATAATCAATACCGCAACTGAAGAAAAGTCTCTCCAGCGTGGCACGGTGTTTTGGTAAATTGCCCATCAGTTGTGGTGTTGTGGTGGATGTTTTGAATTTGTTACACTTTAAGCATTTTCTAATACATTTGTTAATCAATTTTCTACTTCCTACGATCCAATGGGACTGTCGAAGAACGTGAGCTAACAAAGTCGGCCCAGCATGTAAATGAGCAATGTGTTGTTCCTTGATAAGGAGTTCACTAATACTGTGCTGAGAAGGAAGTATGATAGGATGCTTGGAATTGAATGGAAGCTGGGAATTTTGCAATCTCCCTCCCACCCGTACTAAACCATGTTCATCTATGAATGGATGGAGGGAACGTAATGGACTTTTGGGTGGCAGAGAAATCTGTTTTTAATGCTTCGTATTTCTTCCTGAAAGTAAAAACCTTGAACCCAACGAATGATGGTTTCTTCAGCGGTTTTTGGTTTCCGAAAAGGTAAGTGAAGTAGTATTAATATGGGATGAACTGATCGATGATCCTTGAGATGCTATCTTTTTTACAGTTTTTAATAAATCTTTGGCAATAAGCAAAAATGCGAATTACTTTGGTGAGTGAAGAATAATGTTCGAATAAACCATGAATTACATCATTTGATGTGTGAGTAAACAGATTGAAGATGGAGACTGATTTTGTTCCGCTTTTACCTCATCCGAAGTCTCATCGCAACTGGATTCAGCCTTGGGCCAACTAGAAGTTTCTAGCCTTAGCCAGGGTGGTCCTTGCCACCATAACTTGCAATCAGGTAAGCATTTAGGATCAATACCTCGGGATGCAATATATGCGGGATTTTCCTTAGAAGGCACATGTCTCCAATGCTTTGTAGGTAGAACTTCTATAATTTCAGATGTTCTATTTGCTACGAAAGTTTTCCATTGGCGAGGATGACCAGACAGCCAGGAGAGAACTATTTTAGAATCCGTCAAGCGAATACATCAAAGGTATAATATTCTAATGTCCGTAAAGACCGATTTAAATAGCTTGGATAGTAAATGCGCACCGCACAACTCCAATCGAGGAATGGAAACTTGTTTGACAGGGGCTACTTTAGTTTTTGATACAAGTAGTTGAACCTTTTTATTTTGCCGTTGTGTTTCTGCCGACAGTAGATTGCAGCAGCATAAGCTAATGAAGAAGCATCTGCAAAACCATGCAATTCTACTATGTTGTCTGCTGTAAGGATGACCCATCTGGGAACAGTGAGGTAGTTGATGGCCTTTTGAAACCTAAGCCAATCCTCTGTTAATTGTTGTGGAATGGGAGAATCCCAATCTGTTTTTGTAAGCCAAAGTTTTTGATAAAAAAGTCTTCATGAATACTGTACAAGGTGAAAGAAGTCTAAAGGATCGAAAATTGTGAAAGATTCAGATAAATACGTCTCTTTGTGAGTGGTGGTGTAAGTTCAAGCGATGGTTGGAAACCAAAAGTGTCATTGGATGAATTCCAAAATAAGCCTAATACTTTAGAACTTTCATTAGAATCTTTGGAAAATTCAACTCGTGCATCATGAGAACTATGTTCTGAAAATTGAGCGAGAAATTCGGTGGAATTAGAATTCCATTTTCTTAAATGAAATCCGCAGTACTCAAAACATGAGCAATGTCCTTGCAAATGGAGATTGCGTTATTTGGCGTATCTGCTCTGATAGTAAATCATCCATATAAATATCTTCCTGTAAAACTCGGGAGAGGTTGGGATTATCTTTATCATCGAGAGCGATTTGCTTAATACACCTAGTGGCCAAAAGGAAGCTGAGGCTAAACCGTAGGTGACAGTTTTTAGCTTGTATGTGCGAATGTTTTCACTAGAGTTATTTCTCCACAGAATTTGTTGGTATTTCTGATCTTCATCAGCTACTAAAATTTGACGGTACATTTTTCAATGTCCGCTGTAAATACAATTCTAGAATTCTAAAATTAAGCAATATTTCAAAAAATATCCCTTTGTAATTTGGGACCTACTCTAGCAGAGAATTTAATGACGTACCATTTGTAGTTTTGCAAGATGCGTCAAAAACTACTCTTAACTTTGTTGTAAGGCTGGATGGCTTGATAACGGCGTGATGCGGTAAAAATTCTGATCTTTGGAAGTATGGGATCTGGAATTTACTAAGCTCATGTGACCTAGCGATTCGTATTCGTTCATGAATTCTTTGTATTGTTTTTCAAAACCTGGGTTATTTTTAAATTTCCGCTCCATTGCTAATAAGCGAGAAATTGCTGCGGGTTTTGAGTCTCCCAATTCTGAATTTGATTTATAAAATGGAAGTTTTACAACAAAGCGTCCATCGGAATTACATGCATAAGTATTTTGAAAATGTGTTTCCACAAATTGCTCTTCAGAAGTTAATAATTTATCTTTTACGTTAGGAATTTCTTCTAATTCCCAAAATTGCTTTAATTGATTGTCAATATTTGTACCATTAATGTGAAGATTTAGCATTGAATTTGAGTTTAAAGACTCAGTTAATTTGCCTGAAATTAGGAAACCAAAAATGGAATTTTGAGCGATTAAATTACTTTGAGCAAGTAATTTGCCCAGGAAGCAAAATAGAAAAAAAGTAGTCAGATCCGAGAATCATATCGATATTGTTTGAGATAAAAATTTCGGATCCGCTAAGCAGGCATTTTTTAAATGAGAGAAATGTGTTTCGTTTATTTTTTCCGTTGGTAACGGAGCAGTTAGTTTTCCAAAACATATGCTTCAACTGGTAGTTTGACCTTGGGGTCATGTAACGATACTAAATCTATTTCAACACACCCTCTAGTCATCGCGATTTTAGAATCTTGCAATCCTTTAATTTGAAATCTAGCGTTTTTTCTTTTCAGGCCTAGCAGTTTTAAACATTTTTCCGAAATGAATGTTGATTCACTTCCGCTGTCCGCCATAACTCGAACTTGACAGTTCTTCCCCAAAATATTTTTAATGTTAACGCTTAAAGTTGGTAATAAAGAAAAACATGTTTGTATAGAGTTCACGGAAGCTGCAACTTCTTTGTTTTGATTAGTATCATTTCCTGTCTGGTTTTGACCTTCAGCACGATGAGATTTATTTGCTGACATTGCGAAATTTTTAAAATTATTATCATGTAATAGCGAATGATGCTTTTTCTTACAATAGTGGCAAGTAAAAGTTGAATTACAATGTGACTCAGTGTGCCTATCAGATAAACAGTTCATACATAATTTTTGTTTATTAACAAGTTGTTTACGCTCTTTAACAGACATTTCTTTAAATTTAGAACATTTGAAAACAAGATGATTCATTTTACAACAAGAACATTTTAAACTATTGTTAAATTTCGATTTATTAATATAAGGTTGTTTTTCATGAGTAACGCTAACATAAAGTTCTAAGCATGTACATCTGTTATTTAAAAATTCTATAAATGCTTCAAATGTGGGAAAATCAATATTATTTGAGAATTGCGCCCATTCTTGGCGCGTTTAGGATCAACCTTTTGTAACAAAATGTAAATCAACCATACATCTCTAGACTCTGCTTTAGTATCAATAGATTTAAGACCTCTAATTACTTCGTCGGAAGTGTCTGCTATGTTGCGTAAGTTGTGAGAGTTAGTATCGTTAAAAAGAAGGTTGTTCCATGAAGGTTTTAATGAGTGAAAAAATGATTTGCTTCTTTTATCATAACGAGCTGATAATTTTCCCCAAGCCTCGTTATAAGCCGTTTCAGTAATGGGAATGTGCTTAATTATATTTGCTGGTTCTGACAGCAATAAACCTCTGAGATATTGAAACTTTTGTATATTCGATAAACACATATTATCATGCACTAATGATACATATAAATCCTTAAATGAAGGCCAATTTTTATAATCACCAGAAAAACGCTCAATATTAATTTTTGGCAACTTAAAATTGCTAGATTTCATATTTGAGACATTTTCAAAGACATCAGAATTATCATTATATACATATGTTCTCACAGATAAATTTTCTAAGATATTTTGTAGCTTGGCTTTGGTTTCGTAATATTTTGTTTCGAATTCTTCCATTTCAGAGGATTCGATAGGTAAAAGCAGCATCCGCTTTATCAAATTCCGTATAAGTTAATTCAAGTTTCTCTAACTTGTTGCGTATATCATTTTTGTCAAAAGTTTGATCATTTTTATCAATGAAATTTATGGTTCTTGTAAGTGCAGCCTTCGCTCTGCCGCGAAGCACTGTAGCCATTTCGGCATCCATTAATTTATAAAACGAAATATGGATGGAATGAATCAGTAAGAGAAACCAAAGTCAAACGTTGAATGAAAATATAAAATAGTACTTATCTCTTGTTTCTCTGAATCGTTGACGAATGTCGTCGGTGCCTCCAAATGGTGCCGTTGGTTGAGTTCGAATAATAGCCAGAGATGGAGATAGTACTTAAATTTATATTACAAGAAAATAAATATTTACAGTTAAAGTTTACACTAAAAGGTAATAATGCGGTTAAATGAAAATTACACCCTTGAAGGTGCTGCGGATTGATGCGAACAAGACCTTGCGTCCGTCCGTTGCGTTTTTGTTTTCAGAATGTGTCCCGGTACCGGTTTCAAAAAAAGTTTCAGTTGGGGTAGGAAAGCGGGAAAATCTCGCGCACTCAGTTACAGTTAAGTGAGGAGTGGAAAGTCTGGCGCACTCAGTTGCAGTTAAGTGAGAAGTGTAGGAAACAGTCATATTAGATTCTCTCATCCATTAATAAGATTATATTTGTTCAAAGTTTAAGTTGAATATCTTAACAAAGTCATATTAAGATAATGTTTGATTTTAGTTCTTGCGATAACCCTACACCTCTAGATCACGCTGATGCTTCGAGGGATGTATTTCAAGGGAGGTATATCACAGTAATGATACAAAAATTCATTGCAATGAAAATACTAAACAAAACTAAAATAATCAGGGATGTAACACTACCTAAATTCAATAGGAAATCAGAAAAATATCAAGCAAAATAGTAATTATTAATGTGCAATTCACGAAATATTAATCAGGAAACGTTATCTCACAAGAAATAAATTAATATACAGCAAAATTAAGAATTATCATTGCATAAGAATACCAAAAAATCAATGAAATAAAATAATAAAATTTCCCCTAGCACTAACACACTCTAGGACGAGTGCTATGATTTGTATATGAAAAATGCACGAAACACTATTGCAAAAAACTTTTAACAGGAAATAGATGTTTTTTTTTCTTTTCTTCAGACAATTGAAGTCAGGATGATTCACTTTGTATCTCGAATTCAGGGATTTTCTCTTACTTTAGAAGGATTGCGGTGCAATACCAGTAATTTTTCCGGGACAGTAAGGTTTACAGAGCCGGTTAAATTTTCATTTTTCTGCCGCGTTTTGTCACAGCGGCGGTTTCTGCGTCTACGTGGTTGTAGTTCTTAGGCTATGGGTGTGGGCGCCAGTTTTAGCACGAAATAAAATGTCAACAACTCTTGCCACATACAACTCAAGACTATTATTTTTCAAAACTAAATATTCCTTTTCCTTATCTATTGCCATCGAAAGTTCCAGAACTTTCCATAATTAAAATTACAGTTAATTTTTATAAACAAAAGCACGCGCGTGCTCATTAATATAAAGCACCAGAGAAATAAAGAATTACAAATTGTAACACGCTGGGATGAATGGTTCAATCATTACAATAAATAAATAATAAATATTACCATTTGTTACATACTTTATTAAATAAAATTTAATAAGTTTTTAGAATAAAAATGAATATATATATATATATATATATATGATAAACATGTCTGTTTTATCAAAAACTAATAAATCTGACAATATGAATAAAAATATATATAATAAAAGCTACTAAATGTTGTCATCAAATTACTTGTAGTAAAATATTTATTTGCTCATATATATTGCAATGTAAACATATATATATATATATATATATATATATATATATATATATATATATATATATATATATATATATATATATATATATATATATATATATATATATATATATTGTTAAGAAGTAAATTTATAATTTTAAAATTATGGAACTTATTAACAAGTGCTGTTAGTGTAAAATATAGCAATTTTTTAAACATATTTTCAATCATAGTATTAGCGTCCATTGCATTAAATAGATCTTCAAATTAATATATGTATATAGATCTTCAAATTAATATATGTACATAGATCTTCAAATTAATATATGTATACAGTCCGACCTCTATATAACGATGCCTCTAAATCCCGGAAAAAAGTTCGTTATATGGGAAATTCGTTATATAGACGTTCATACTATAATATACTTTATAAACTACATAAAACAAATTTTAAATTCATAAACCTTATACATTAAAAAAAGTAATTAATCACGTCTTTTTTAAAAGTAATATATGTTTACTTTATATATTATACCCATCAAAAAGAAAAACTACACTGAAAAAAAGAAAATAAATAATGTCGAAGAATTCACTGTATCTGCAATAATCAGAAAATAATTTTATACAAAATTAATTGAGTTTTGGGTCATTTGATGATTTAAGGAATGCAAGTAATATTGAATATGCAGAACAAACTGTAATATTAAATATACATACACAATACTACCCATGTAATTAGAACACGGGACAACTCCACTGAGGGTGAAAGAGGATATCGAAGATGTTTCCCATGAACTGGGAAATGGAGGTAAAGTTTGCACTTCTTGTATGAAACTTCCAAAGCTCTATTGCTCTCGACGAGTTAGGATCTAATAAAACTAGCTCAAGATTTATGACCGACATAAAATGTATTAAATAGAAAATAATTTGACATTTTTTTCAGAAATAATTTAAAAAAAGGGAGAACAAAAATTAAATCACAAGAGAAAAGGTTCGTTATACTGAAAATGCAATTCGCTATAGAGAGGTTATTTTACAAAGAAAATCTTGAAATGTCTAAAGTTCCAGTAAAAAGTTCGCACTATAGAGGTTCGTTATATAGAAGTTCGACTGCATTTATATATATATATATATATATATATATATATATATATATATATATATATATATATATATATATATATTTATATATATATATATATATATATGGTTTTTCAAAGCAGTGAACTTGTAATTTTTTCAAACTTCGTATACGTTTACTTAAACACTAACACACTAACGAAACCACTTTTTAGAAAACTGACGACTCACGAAAATCCTCAAATATAAGAAAAGTTAAAAATAATATAACTATACGGCATGTTTTTCTCCAAAAATTTGTAAGTCAAAATATCTACTCATGATCTATGTGAAAGAACAAGAAAATGTGTTTTATAGTTGCAGGTTGTATCTTTTGAAGATAACTTGAGATTTCCAAAATCTTTTTGACCTTTACAGAAAATAAGTTTTTTTTTATATATTTTAAAATTTATTGCAGAAAAAAATTATTATTTCCAAAAAATAAGTGACTACATTTATTCGCAATATTTTAATTTAAAAGTATGGTTATTTAAAACAAAATGAAATTGATTTTTTTTAAAATTATATTTAGAATCCTAGCAAATTCATGTTATTTTACCTCTTATAAATTGTTCAAGTTTGACTTGACAAATATAAGACTATGAACTTTTACTATCACCATCATTTCATAACGAAAATATCCACAGCTAATAGCTTCGGAGGAATCTCTAATTTAAGTCTGCACTTGTGTTGAGCAAAATGTCTACCAAAATGTAATAAGAAACTCTGTTTGTAGTGTGTGACAAATTTAAAATAAAAACCTAATTCCAAATCATTCCACTCATCTGTTTAGTTATTAAAGAAACATGCATTATATTTTTAAAATGTGCATGTGTGTTCCCAATGGGTCTAACTCAGTTTCAGTAATCTGTTTCTGCATTCATTTTCACAGTAACAAAAATGAGAAAGTATGGGCAACTGGAGAGAGAAAAAAATTCCAATTTATCAGCTCATATTTGCATAAATTTCATAAAATTAAAGTGTGTTAATTGAATCTCATAAAATTCGACGTATAACGCGCACCCATACTTTTCAGCTGCATTTTTAATTTTAAATATATCCATCATACACTGCTGGAAAATTGCTAAGGACGGATCACAAATTGCTATGTAGCATAACATTAAGCGAGACATGAGGCCTAGTAGGATAAAATATAGTTGCCACACTGTTCAGACATTAGAAAAAGAATATTCATTGTTCTGGAAAGTACAAAAACTGTGAACCATCTGAAAGAAAAAAATGTTCATTTGATCTGCGTACGGAGAAATGGAACAATGCATCTAAAACTCAGCAGGCACCTTAAAAAGGTATCAGTACGGGATATGTCCACCGTTGAGTGTGATGCAACATTCCACACGTCGTACCATACTTTGCACAACATTATCCAGCAGCTGTTCAGGCAATTTATCCCATTCCTCTGTGAGTGCACGGATGAGGGTGTTCCTGTTTGTCGGAGGATAGTTTCGACCAGCAACTTGCCTCCCCCCAAAGCATACCACACATTTTCAATTGGGGGTAGATCTGGAGAACGTGCTGGCCATACGAGACGTTGAATACCCTCGCTGTCTGGACTATCCTTAACAGCGAGTGTTCGATGACATGTTGCGTTGTCGTCCATAAAAACAAATTTTTCTCCGACAACACCACGGAAAAGACGAACATGAGGAAGTAGAACTTCATCAATGTATCGTCGGCCCGTCATAGTTCCATTCGCAACCACATGTAGGCGCGTGCAGCCATTGATCATGATGCCGGCCCACACCATGATACTGCATGTGGGATATCGGTCCTTTTCCTGGATATTTTCTAGACGATAAGCAGTACCACTCTCGCGCCAGATTAGTTGGCGTCTACAATCCGATGACAGACTGAACCTACTCATCTTAGAATAGTACGCATCCCCAGTCCTGTTCAGTCCAATTGTGATGCTCACGACACCATTGCTGATAGGACGATATATCTGTCTTCTGCAGGCGTCGTACTTCTAACACGATCTCCCCCGTGCCGTCTACTACACATTGCAGTAGTTTTAAATGACTTCCACAGCCATGAAACAACGCTGTGAGCGATGTCGAACTCCCGGGCAATATCTCTTATTTTTCGCCCTTCTTCGATCTTTCAATAATTCGGCCACACAGAAAATCAAGTCGGGAAAACATGCCAAAATTTTTAATTTCGTCTATTAAAACTTTCCTGTAAAATTTTGACATGAAACAACAACTGTCTACACGCGTCAAAACCTTTAAAGCTCTTATGAACGCTATCACGTGATGAACAGACGTGGAAAAAAAATTTGCATACTCATACTTCTTCTTACTAATATTCCGTAATTCTAATTTTCCACATTTTGCTTCCTTTCATTTTGTGGTTGTTATGGATGATAGTGCTATCTGTGCTTAGCAATTGTCCAGCAGTGTATAACGCGACCCCCTTTTTAAGGAAGAAACTTGAAATATACACGTGCAGTGCTATTATTTTGAAAGCATTTATTCGAGACATCAATTTAAGATTTTTGTAAAATAGTACATTTCTGGAACTAAAGCTCTTTCAGAGCTTATGAGAAATGTCATTTCTTTTACATGAACAGTATTTCGATACATCTAGAAGTATAATTTTTTTATGCCAATGTTTTATTTTATATATTTAAGCTATCATTTTCATACCCAGCCTATGCCATCACCCTTATATTTCATGCTACCTTATTTTTTTTTCAGTTAACACTTGAACATCCAGGATTTCAATCACCCTTAAGCGTCCACCGGAGTCGTTTGGACACCGTGGTAAGAAACATATAAAATAGTTGTTTTAACTAAACAATTACAGGACTATTGTTCCGAAGGGTTTGGTTTTAAGACTTTTTAATATTATTTCATGTAATTAACCTATTTTATGACTCTTTATATCATAAATAACTAACGTTGACATTATGTTTCGCGAAGCTTGTAGGACCACTGATTTGTCGCAAAACATTTCGAGTCGGAAATCTGCCAGGAACATACTTTTATGCGGTTTTCATTCTATGTCCCCTAGCGACATATGTATCAGAATTTACTGTATACCACAAAATATTTACTGTATAATTGTGGACAATGATTAAAGGCTACGAAAAGTTTCTAAATTTCTTGCAAAAATAGGAAAAGAAGAACATACTGAACAGGTTCTGTCATCTAATTGACACCGATGGACATTCTAGAGTTAAAAGTGTCCGTTATACGCCGGATTTTACGGTAGATTGTATACGGTATAGAACAGGTATACTGTTGGTATAGAACATGATGTAAAATATCATGAATCAACTTCAAAAAAAAAGTATGGACCTTACAATCTTACAACCGCCTTCATGAGTGTGATATTTTCTGATGCCTGAATTCATCTGAGTTTGAGTAAAGACAATCATATTCTTCTGAAAATAAGTTGGAATTTTTTTAGCTGTAGTATATGAAGGATTATGTTACATATACATTGCTGTATATACTACATCCTGGGTGGGTATTAATATGATCGTGATCGACCGATGGAGTGCCATTTTGGGGTGACCGCCTTTACCAAGGCAATAGACGCGCAAACTGACAGAAACATATTTGTGTAACATCGACGCTAGCTAGATTAAGAATCGGCTTTTGACAATCGATCTGATTCTGTTTACTTAAGCAAATTATTCCATATATGTTTAGACACATGCACCTTTATTGGAAGCTTAACCCATTAACTGCTGCAGACTTATACATCCGTCTCGCTCAACCGGTATGTTTAGTGCCCTGGACGTATGTATGTCTTTCCGAAATACAATTATTTTCTATCCGCTGCTATCAGTGAAACTATTCCGATGGTTTCCGATACTTTGACAGTGGCTAAACTGTGAAGGACTGACATATTCAGAGAAAAAGTTGCTGTGAGTTGTACTTTTTATGCTCCCCCTTCCCATCAATGCATTGCATACCGCCACCTATGTGAAAAACAGTGGCACTCGGGGGAACGAATCGCTTAACTCTTATGTTAAGGGGTTAACCCTCTATCTGCCTCTACAAGCAAAAAAAAGCGATCACCACGATGCTAGCGTTAGAAATGAGTTTTTTTACTCCAGGCTGACTGAAAGAGATAGTAAACATTGATGATTAGCCTTTTACCATAACAAAACATAAATCACACTTCCACGGGATTGAGTGCTCGTGTTGACAGCATGACTCTTGATGGCTCGGGATCCAGCTGCAAACATATTTGAATTCGTCGGTTACAGATTCATCGGTTCACGCATGTTCACAGCATTGGATACGTCCTCTCTTCACCGACTAATAGTCGCATAGTTGTTTAAACATTCAACTTGACAATTTCGTGTTACTTGTGTTTTTGTAGTAAACATAGAAACACTTAATATTTTAAAAGAGGTATGCAATGTCGAAAACAACTTGAAGAAATGGAAAAACATACACTTTAAATACAGAATACAAAGAACAGTCTTTCTTTACAATGTTGAAGTCAAAATGTGTGTACTAGTGTCAAACAAGTGTATAATTTCCAAAAAGTGGTAATTCAAAAGCATATTTGGAAGTTTCGATACAGATTTTCCGTTCTAAAACGAACTCTGTAAGCAAAAGTTACAGAAATTTAAATCTATTTAATCGTTCAACACAATCACATTTTATTAAACCCAATGCTATATCTAAGGCTGCAGTAGTTGCATCTTTTCGTGTCTCATATATTAGCAAAACATAAGACGCCTTTCGTTAATGGAGAGATAATTTAAACAAATAAACATTTCTGGACGCAAACGATTCATTATTTGATTCATTCAAAAACATATATGAAATCAGTTCAGCAATTAACCCTCTGAGTGGTTAGTTCTTCCTGAAAAGTTATTCCGAAAGCGTTTACTCTTATTTTGACATTCGCTTTAAAAATGCAACATACTTCTTTCCTTTCCCTCTTTTTAAAACTTGGGAGGTCGAACGGGGACAATTTTTATGACTCAGTTCGGTCCCTTTGTAAAATAAGAACCAAGAGATTCATCGTTTACAGCTAGCTGTCAAATTGCCTTAGGCAATCATGTTTGAAAGTTGTAGTGCAACTGGGTCGTTTCCTCTATATGTTTAGTCACAGTAAAATTAAAACAAAATGAAGGGTGGAAAAAAGGAAATAAATAGTGTGTTAGAAGTTGAAAAATAATTACATTTTCTTCAAACAATTTTTTTCTGTCATTTTTTAAAAATTAAATATATATATATATATATATATTGGTATTGCGATTTGAACCAGAAAAAAGCATCCTGTATTCATTATTGAGTATGAGAGTAAGAAAACGCACTCACTTTCCTGTTTTTTAAAAAAGTAATGAGGTAAAAAGAGCGAAGGCCCTATCTCATTTTTTTAAACAATAAGACAATAAATGGTGCATAAGGTGATATACACACGATGATTATATTAATGAAATAAAACAGATCTTTCTCTATTCAATTATATTTTTAATTTAAAATAACATAAAAAAGGATTTCAATACTTTTAATTTATTTTAATTAAAATCATATAAAAGATATGTTTATGTTAACTGAATATTTTTCGGAAAAAATTTAAATTTTCCTTCCTAGTGTTCTCTTTTTCGAACTTCTTGTATTAAATAAAAATTCCTTTTCTACATCGGCATTTGTGATGGACATAAAACACATTCAATCAAGTTATAAAAAAGTGTGGGAAAATCTTCATTCATGTTGTCTTTGATGTAAACTGAAGTCCAAGCACTTAAAATTCAAATATAATTCGGTGTATTTTAACAATATACAATGGTGTGCAAAAATTAAGGACGAGACTGTTTTTTCAATATAACTTTGTACCAAAGCTTTCCAAATCAACACATTTACTACCGTAAGATCCCCAATAGGTAAGGACATGTGTAATATGTAAGCAACACTTACTAAAAGAGAAATCAGAGGGATCAAAGAAGCTTGATTGAAAAAGTAGCATGGATCGCAATGTGACTGAAGGCCGAAACATCCCTGTGATGGGTATTCAGCAAGAAACATCCGGTCTTTAGTATGGGATATGATCTCCCCTGACTGCTAGGCAGGTTTCACAGCGTCTGCCCATACTGAGAATGAGGGTGTCAATGAGTTGTTGAGGCATTGCTGCCCATTCGCCTTGCAGTGCCAATAGAAACTCCCGAATCGTTACTGGTGGTAAGGTACCAGCTGCCAAGCGTTTGCTTAGAAAATCCCATACATGCTCGATGGGATTGAGATCCGGAGATCGTGCCGGCCAATCCATACGTTCAATATCCTCCCTCTCTAAGAGCTGTTCGTCAGCTACTGTGCGATGACATGGTGCATTATCGTCCATGAAAAGGAACTGCAGACCCAGAGCGCCTCTAAAAAGACGCACATATGGAAGAAGAATCTCGTTACCATAACGGGTCCCGTTGACTGAACCTGCGTCGAAGATGTGAAGGTCTGTTCGACTACCAAGTATGATGCCTCCCCAAACAAGAACACCGCGACCTCCATACCTGTCCCTTTCAATGGTGTTCGAGGGATGATTGCGGCTTCCCCGCTCTCTCCAGATGAGTATTTGATGAGAATCGCTACTCAAACTGAATCTGCTCTCATCTGTAAATGGTACTCGTCACCATTCATTGTCTCTCCAATTCCGGTGTTTCCGGCACTACAGAGAACGCCTTCTCTGATGGGCTGGCGTTAAAGGTACACACCGTACAGGGCGTCGTGCAAACAGACCACCAACGTGCAGTCTTCTGGCCACGGTAAAACGCAATATCGGTCGTCCAGTCGCCTGTGTTGTGTGTCTAGCGATTTCTCCCGCTGTCTGCTGCCTGTTTCTTCTGGCCTGTAAGACAATGTACCGGTCATCTGCGGGTGCGGTTCCTCGTGGACGACCACTACTGAACCCCGGATAGCTTTTCCTGTAGTTTGAAATTGTCTCCAAAGTCGTGAAACGATGCTGTGAGCAATTTCGAACTCTTCAGGCACACTTGCCACACTGCGGCCTTCCTCCAACTTCCCTTTGATTCGACCTCGGGTAAAAGCATCCAGATGTTGTCTAACAGATTGCCATTTCTCGCTGAGGCAACAACTCGGTGTGATTTTAACTGTTATACGACGTGCAATCCTTTTGCCAGAAATACTGATCTTACACCGACAACACGCTTTATACTACTCAGACACTCCCCCATTACGTCTATCTGCATATCTGCGCATGTGCTACCGTACATCACCTTACTTAATGTCCTGATTGGTCTTTCTGTCCGCTCTACCTCTTCGTTCAGCTGATATGCTAATTTTTCGACTTCGTCCTTAATTTTTGCACACCAGTGTATAACTAGGCACTGTACGTAAACTTCTCTGAACACTTGGGCTTTGAAAGTTAAAACAAAAACTAATAGATCTTAATTATTTTTTTTTCGTTATTGTTTTTATCAAAGTGTAAGAAAATGTTTCAAATTATTTGATGAAGTTTTAATTTATTCATTTTTAGTGGTTGGAAAGTTGAAAAAGATTTATTTTGTGTTTGGTGTTTTATTAATTTTTTGTCATCTTATAATGTAATAATCATGTTTAAAAAACTGAAAGCATTGATTAAGGTAAGAAAAATGAAGCGAAAGAATATACTTTAAAAAAATAATTTGTCAAACTATATAAAATAGCAGGTTGCCCTGACACGCCGCAACTTGTTACAGTTTCAAATTAATATGAAACCAAAAGGGAATTGTAACATATTTTACTTATGCGTTGGGACTTTTCAAAGCTTTTAAAATACAAGCTAACAATTAAACACTTCCTGGGGTCTAAAGAATTTCCCCGATTTCTTACGATTGCTCCAGGTTCAAAACACGGGGTTCCCTGCGAGCCATAAAACTTCCTATCAGTGTCCTGCTGTGTTGCTTCCACCGTCCCTTATTATCTTTCAAGATGTTAAACCTTTAAAAAGGGGGAAAGGATTTCAGAAAAGTACGGCTAATCCGCTTTTGAAAATGTTACTTGAAGGCAAAAAAGACCCGTGCAGTACATTTTTGAAGTATATTTACTATGACGGAATTTTCCGTGCTAACCACTTGGAGGGTTAAAGACCTACATTTTTTCCTTTTAGAAGTTTCACATGCCGTATAAAAATGATGAATTTTGATGTAGCTGGTCTACTGATCATTTTCTTTTTTTCGTAGTGTGACGGATCTACTGGCATGGTTGATATTTCTCTGCTTTTTTATAAGAATGATTTTTAAGGACATGAGTGTAAGAGAAGAATTGCTAACAATATAACCATTAGGTGAAAAAACTAGGTGGAGATGTTTATTGAACCTTCAAAAAATACATAGTGGAGATAAAAGTTCAAATTTATAAAGTTGTATTGATGACAAATAATGGATCCTTATCAAAGACCGGCACAGTCAATTAATTTTTTGGTTACGTGTATCACAGGCGATGACTTACCACATTTGGTTTCTTCTCATTGCGTTATTTACCAATAGGTTCCACCAATTAGTTTGTCTCATTGATAGATGGCAACACTTGCACTTAGAATCCAGTGCAAGATTAGCAGTTCGCAATTATATACTGATATATTTAAGATTGGCGGTCACTATGAGCCCCTAAGTATGAGAACTAATTATGGATGCCAAACATGCCATACTGTTTCCCTATCAAACACTTAGTAGTTTTGATAACTTAGATGAACGACTTATTATGGTTTATAAATGTAAACGATCAGATTATAAAAAAAAAAGAAATGGACGTATCAGATCTCTATAGAAAGAAGTGGAAACTGATCAAGCAAGAGAGGCGTCTTATGAAATAATGCATACTAATCATGATAACGAAAGTAAATTTTCATAAACTTTGTATTAAAAGAAAAATTTCAAATCCTACCTTAAGAACTTCAGCAAGAAAAATATGAAGCAGTAAGACAAACTTCGCCCTGTAAAAATAACAGAAGAAGGGAAAAATCAAAAAATTATTAACATGCTATCTGTTGATTATCAAAGGACACAAAACTACAATAAATTGAACAAAATATAACAACTATGCCGGCACTTGACATTCCTGTAATGTTAGCGAAAATTATCTGGGTGATTCGTGTCCTTTAATAAAGTAATGCATATTTGAAACTTCTAGGTTCACTTTGATTGATATTTTTTTTCTCAAATTATCAAAGAAAAATTGAAAAAGTTCTTATAAAAGTAGGTAAATATAATTTACATTAGTTAAATTATCACTAGAATAATGATTTTTTTTCGTGTACAATAAAGGTAATTGTGAAAACTAAAAGAATTGATGTGACTCCATCACCCAGCTTGAACACTTTTCATAGTATCGCTGCGCCCTGGGTTAAAACAATAAACAGTGTATAACAAGTGTAATAATAAGTGTTTTATTATATAAGTAAGTTTATATAATAAAATACATTATAAAAAAGTTTTTACTTTGTAAATAGCTTTAAATTTTTACTGTGAATATATGGAAAATATTGTGAAAAAACGTGTTGTAAGAATTATACATGTTAGTTCATAGCAACTATCCAAGCAATAGATAATTAAATGCCCTCAGATTCTCTCTCTCTCTCTCTCTCTCTATATATATATATATGATTATATATATATATATATATATATATGTGTGTGTGTGTGTGTAAAGAGTGTTTATGAAGGAATATATAAAAATATAGGTAATAATAATTGAGATTTGAAACGGAAGTTTAAAACAAAATGTCACACTTTATGTATGGAAAAATTATTTTTTCAGAGAAAACCCTTTAATTCTTGCTTTGTAAAGGTAAATTAAATTATATGCTATTCTTTGAATATATAGTCTATATTTCAGTTGAAAGACAATGTTTCTTCTCCAAAAAAATACAAGTAATGATTAATAAAATCAGATGCTAGAATTTATAAAAATTTTTAGAAGCAATTGCTTAGTATCTTTCAACTATTTTTTGGATTTTAAATATAAATGTAAAGCAAATACTAGAAATCATAAATCTAAACTAAAATTCTAATTAAAAAGAAGCTGAGTTTTCGAGTTTATTTTCTTGCCAACAAACTCTACTTATAACCTCCTGAACCATTTTACATCCACTAAAAGACAATAAATAACGTTAATGGCTAAAGAAACTTGGCATTATGCACAGCAATTTCCTTTTCTCTGCTTCCTTTGTTTGCTATTTACCATGTTAGGAATGGGAATGCAGTTACATTGATTTTAAACGACATTTAATGGCCGTGAAAATTGATTTTCAAAGCAAGTAAATAGATGCAATCATGTTAAAGAGCTAGACAAAACATAACATAAATGAATGAATAGTCTATGCATATTTAAGTTTGTGATTCTTGAAATTATTTATGTTTCTGTATTCTTTTTTTCTGCACCTTTAAATATTCCCTTTTATAAGATTGATGATGTTTTTGCAAAGTTTTTAATGGTTTTGCAAATGCATGTGATTACTAAAGCGTTTTATTTAAACATATATCACTTTTTTTAAATAACAAATTGAATGTGAAGTGTTTCTAGTGTCTTTAAAATTATATATAAATATTGGACAAGTAACATTTATATGGATGGATAACTATGATTTTATCATTGTGTAAGCGTTAAATGGAATTCGGAAATCGATGATTGAACAATAAACAAAATGGAAATTTATTAAAACTCTATATTCTTAATATGAAACGTAGGATACTATTAAAGTTAAATGTATTTATGATTATTTTCAAATCTGCACAAGCAGTTGATTTCAGATTCATTTTGACGAAAGAAGTGTTTTATACTGAAGAAAGTGGTAATGCCTAGAAAATATTTTTAAAAAAAACGTATTTTTTAAATACAAACATTTATTTAATTTGATTGGATGCAGAGTTAAATTCATTTGATTAAATATCTTTAAAATAATTCGTCCAATAACATCGAGTGGTTCTTCCACGCTTCCGATTGACTTTTCCGGAATCAAGAGGCGTCATATTTTGGTTATTCTATCAATCTTTAACGCACCCCTTAATAGTAGGGTGGATATAACAAAGAAAAATCCAGTTTTACATTATTTGATCTACGTACAATTTCTCACTTTCTAAATTTCTTAAATAAATGTCAGACCTAAAAATGTAAATGTTAGTATACTTTAAAAGTACTTATTTCATAAAGTTTCTGAAAGTGGAACGTAATCCGTTAGAACTGATTACAGAGACAACAAATCCAAAAACAATTATATTTGGCATAAAAGGTCTTCGAACATCTGACATTTAAGGTATCCGCCAACGTTCGGAACCGGGATTTTCGAAAAACGCATAAATGGATAATTTTCTTGATATTTAGTGCCACTTAAATTAGAATACATGTATAAAATTGTTTTAAGGACATTATGATAAAAAAAAATATTTAAATACAATATTTTAGCAAAAAATTCATTTAGAATAACTTTTTTTAAAAAACGTTCTCCTTTTATAAAAAAAAAAATACTTCTATAATAATAATATTTTGCTTAAATAAAGTAAAGACTTCTACAAAGAGTCTGAACTGGGATATTTTTTTGAAACATTCACATTACTTTCAGAGTTATCACCAATTAAAATAATTATCGGTGTTTTTTTCCTTTAAATTGTTTTTCTCTGTTGTAGTAAAATATGGACACAAACCCCCTTCTAAGTTATATATTTCAAAAATTCTAGTTGAGCCTCTTTACAAAGTTCTGAATTGTATACAGGCAAGATATTATTATAATAGAGGCATTTCCCATAAAAGGAGAATATTTTGAAAATGAGTCAAATGGGGAAATGGTAACTTGTTGCATTTTTTCACCAAATCCTGCTATGCCCAGAATCAGTCAGTAAATTTAATCGATATTAATAGAACTTCTCATCTTTCCGTTTATTTATTTTCCGGTTTTGAGTTTGGCGTGGCCATTTGAAATCAACTCTCATTTGCACACATGTCAATGCCATATAAACAGCTGGATGTCTTGGCATAAAAAGGGGATCTCCCTAAGACTGTTGTAATCTGTTTACTTGGAAATCATGTAGTAATTGGAAGTTCAGAAAATGCATATTAGCTACTAATCGTACGGTATATTGTGCAGCTGCGTAACAAAATCTGCTTTGTTTAGGCATTGTTACTCTGGGTCTACCTGTTGGTTAACGAATATTTCCGCAACATTTGGTAACATATCTTCAGCTTGTATATTATGTAATTCACAACATTAAAGGCATTGTACAATTCTGGGTGACCATCCCCTTTTTAACATTTCAATGGCTCTGCCTTCTACAGGGTGTCCCCAAATAGCATATACAAACTTGGAGAGGTGGCAGAGAAACCATATTTGCATATGAACGCATGAGCGGAAAGGTAAACCTAACATCATAAAGAGACACAAATACAGTAATGCCTTGATTCAGAATGTAGTGTAAAACGCTTTATAACAGAAAACCCCCCAGAAGAGTAGGAAATTAAAAGTATGACATGAAAGCATCACAGGAGGTGTGTGAAGTTGCTGCTATTGGCATGTATGAACGCACGACTTCGACGCGACTTAGATTGACGGACATGTTACAAAATACTGGGTGTTTCACGGGTCGTAGCAGCAGCAATGGATATTCATACCACCGGTACCATTTCAGATTGGGCTGGCATGTCGTCAATCGTAGCTCTGAGGATTCATGTTCTATCAGGTTCTGTTGTGCCCGAGCAAATGTTTATAATTCGGTTGCCGCTTCGTTGGATGTCTTTCCCCATGCAATCGAACAGCAACACATCAATTTCCGTTGGGATGTAGTTGAAGTGGATATCCCTCTAATTGCGTTCGTATAATAATCCATGTTCATCGCACGCTGCCCATATCTGAAAAACAGGAAACCACATGTACGAGCCTTGCAAGCTCACGGGCAGCGCTACCTATCAATTTCCGCCCATGCTTTCTAATGCAATCATCACTCTTTACGATGTGCTTTACCTCCTTTCCAAGTTTGTACACATCAATCGGGGAAACCGTGTATAAACAAGTAGATTTTTCATCCTTCTCATCCATGAACAACATTTTTTGAACAGCTTGATTGTACACATGTCAGTGATTATGATGTCAAGCAGAAAGACGAGAATGCATATTCAAATTACGTTGTTGCAGTATTACCAAAGTCCAACACCATAAATTTATTACGTTATTGACAAAGCATTTGCACGTGCAAAAATAATTTATTAACAATATATAATGCATAGACAATTTTCAATTCCATTTTTTTTTGCTAAATTATCTACTAACTACAATTTCTAAATTGCTTAAGTTTTGGTCACTAGTGCACAGTGCAGGATTTTGTTTGTTTTTTTTAAATCTCGATGAGAGTACAGAAAAAAAGTATTTGAGTCTGGCAAATATTTTCTGAACATAACAATACGTTATTCATTACTTAAGCTGATTTTTATTCAATAGAATTTTACATTTAATTTTAAAAATGTCATCATTTTATTATGTGGCATTATATTACTTTCATTATTATTGTGAAGTAGTCGTTTTTGAATTTCGACGCCAAACGTATTAACCCCTTAGCTACCGTAAAACGTACATATATATGTCTCACTTAGCTGGCACATTTACTGTCCCTGAGGAATAAATACCTTTCCGGGAATACGATTCTTTTCTTTGTGCTGTTATCAGTAAAAAATGTTTAGAAGGTTTTTAAATGAAATAAAAATTACATTGTGTGTGGCTGTGCTTAAGAAGTTGTTCCTTATTTAAGAGATAGTTTTGCTGTAGTATGCCTTTTACCTTCTCTATCCCCATAAACCTCAAATGCGTCTAAGTGAAGAACGGTGATATATATTTCTTTGCAACGATTTATACTTTGGGTGAGTTTTTGCATTATTAATGGAATAGTTTAATAACTATGTAAGGGATAATTATTTCAAACACAACGGAATAAAGCGGTAATTATTTTACATAAAAATACTTTAAAAGGTACCACACTTCTCATACACATCAGATAAATAAAATATAAACTCTCTTCTCAATAAAGGTTAAGGTATAAATTATCAAACAAGGGGGTTTCAAGACATTTCTGAGTGACAAATTGGAGTACATAAACAACGCATAAGCATATTTTACTGCATGCCCCTAGAGAGGGCGCAGAATACTGGGATAACAAACACTATCGTCAGATTCTGACTCATTGCGTGTGGGATAACGCAGGAATACATTAGAATGCATCATTCTCCTCACGGATGCCTCAAATTGTACGATTGTCAATGCTACCATTCATTGTCTCATTGCATGAACTGAGAATGAATACAAAGAACCGCTGACATGGCATGCCGTTCGGTAGAATTATCAATCTCCAGATAGTTCTCTTTTATCATGTGTCTGTGGTGTGCCAAACAGTGTTCAGGCAATTCCTGTGACAGGTTCTTGAACATCCCCATTACACCCAAACCCCCTCGCTGTGAGAATTTCACATTTCGGTCCACTTCAAAAGCTCTGAAGAAACGGCGATTTCACGACGATAATGATGTCCAAGCTGCTGTTGGAAATTAGTTCCACAACCAATATCAGAGTTTCTTAATCCAGGACATCCATTATGTTGTGGACCAAGGACACTATTTTCAAGGAACAAGGTGACTTTGTCTAGCCTACCTGTTAAATCTCTATTACTTCTTTCCTTTGTATACTAATTACATTTCCTTTGTATAATAATTTAAATAAAAATTAGCGAAATTATTGCTAGCAAGTCCAACTTGAGGAAAACCATTAATTTGTTTATGCAGAGTATCAATAAAATTAATGTAATTTTTCTTAAATTTAAATCTATGATAATTTTAAATGTACCAAATTAATAGTAAGATTATTAATACCTTATTAATAGCATATAAATAAAACTCTTTTTTTTTTTTGTTTATGTATGAATTTTGTAGGAGAAACATTTGCAAAAAATGATTTGAAATAATTTTTATTAAGGAGAACCAGAATCTAATCTCTACCATGCCTTTTTTAAGCATTTCTATGCTTTTCTTGTATTAAAAAAACATTAATTTATATTAACAATTCTGAAATTCAAATACAGCATAGAATAATATATCATTAATATATATAGAAATATTTCCTTACTATATTTAAGTTACAAATTTTTGAGTGAAACAATTTTAACACATAAATGGATTTTAAAATTATTTCTTCTATAAAATTATTTCTTCTATCAAACATTACATATTCGGAGTAAAAAAACGATAATTCATATAGGTTTGCTACAATAGTAAATCTCTTGTGCTGATATACACATTATTCAATAATTATTGTTAAAATAATATTTTAACAATTAAGTTTATAAAATAATATTAAAGGAGATTTACATTCAATTTGATATTGAGCAAAACAGTTTACAGAATACGCAGAACCGAAGTGAAAATTGCTATTTAAAATAAAATTATACACGAATTTTTTTTTTAACTTGGTAAGTTGTCTGTTTAAACATACGTATTTAAACAGACGATATCTCTATAGATATTTTTTGTATAATAGTTGGATAACAGCATAATAATTTTTACATATATTTTCCGTTATCTTCTTCATTTTTAATCTAAATCTTACAAAAAATAATTTCAACGTCACCGAAGAGAACACATAATTGGGTTTGGAGATATTTGAATCAGAAAGACCTCAGCAAAAAGAAGAAAAAACTTCCAAGGAGCAATCACTTGTCTACTAGAACTGATATTTCCTTGGAACACGCGAGAAAACAGCGAAAAAAGACAGAAATTTCGCTTAAGTGTGTTACTTTCAATCACGGTATCTCTGGTTTTCTTGGAGTAGGGAGGTAATCATCTGCGTCCCACAGCTTCCATGTAATCGGCGAAATCCAGCAACTGGCTAGCATTTGTCATTATTGCGTTCCTGTACTTGAATAGGGAATACTTCTCCAAGTGTTCCGCTCGGAATCTATTCGACGTGAAAGAAATGATTTTAATGCATTTGAAATTCCAACCGGGAAGAAGAAACAATATTAAAAATAATGTTTACTCGTTTTGTATACTTTGTATGCAATATTATAGCCAAATTCCATAGTAGGAATTCTTAAAAAAATATGTGCGATTATTTTTGCTTGCAGCCAATGTATATGAATCACATGAAACAGGTTTTTGGTGATAAAAAATACCGCAATAGACTACCAATTTAATTTGTTTTTTTAAATAAAAGTTTTCAAAGTTATGGATTTTTAAAATTCTACTCTACTACAATAAATGATGTATTTACTTGAAATTTGTTTACAAGAAAGTCAAGCTATGTATAATAACATTTGGTATGGATTGTTTGCTAGTATGATTAATTTGCAAACTATTATTTTTACTGAAAAATTATTGAAATTTCCTTAAAAAATGTACTAACTCTAAATTCAACTATTTTTTTAAAACAATAAAAATTGCTTTGATTAAAAAAAAAAACACAAATTCATTTTTTGTTACATATGTTCTACAATATCAAATTGGTAAATAAATTCAAAGCATTTAGCTCAGCAGAAAAAGCCTTAACATTTTTTTTTTCTCTTGGAGATAAATCCGTTCACAGTTTTTATTTGTGATTAGGATCTGAATGAAAATTAACATAAAAAGTTATAACTTTTTGATTTTTTTTTCACTTAGAGCTTACACATTTTGTGAAATTATAGAAAAATGTATAAAGAGGATATTTTAGATTAAAAATATTTTATTTGAATTTTTTACCATTTTGTAATTGAATCGTAATGAGTCTTAAAAACATTTTCACGTAAACTCAAATGCATATAAAGTCTTAATTTTACCTCAGAATGATTTTTGTGTAATAGTGAGAATAACAGAAATGAAAACATTATTATTTCTTTTTTTTTTTTAAATTATGTGTTGAAAGAGAAACTGTTATTTTCTTAAATATTATAATTTATTTAATATTTACGAAATACAATTAAGTCGAATAATTGGTATTAACATATTACAGCAACCGCATTGGCGACAATACATGAAACATAGCACATGGTTCCCAACTGAGTGCGAAAGACCCAAGCGGAAATCGAGGTTGACAACTTAACTAGTTATCTTGAACATTGGCACTGTTGAGATAGTAATAAGTATAGAACAATTACTTAGGGAACACACATAATTTCACGTTTGCTTTATTAAATTGTTTACTTTATTAAATGTTACAGCTATTTTAGTACGAAATTAGAATTTATATATATATATATATAAATTTATATATATATATATATATATGACACAATCATTCTTAGAAGAGTTAGTAGTGAAATAAAACTATTATTTATAAAGGGTGTTTTTTGAGAGGTATATAGAACTTTAAATTGCAACAAAACAACGATGTATTATTCGATTGACATGATTTTTTTTCGAAAGATAATCTTGTGGCATTACATTTTAAATATGTTTTCTGACATAGGGACTGCCACGGCTGGCTCCGATGTAGTCCAATCTGGACGTCCAATTTCGATGACTTTTCCAACATTTGTGACCGTATACGGCAATAACATGGCGAATGCTGTCTTACAAATAGTCAGGCGTTTGCGGCCTATCCGCATAGACCAATGACTGTATATAGCCCTACAAAAATAGTCTAGCGGTGTTAAATCACAAGATCTTGGAGGCCAATTCACAGGTCCAAAATTTCAAATTAGGCGGTCACCAAACGTGACTTTCAATAAATCGATTGTTGCACGAGCTGTATGACATGTTGCGCCGTCTTGCTGGAACCACAGCCCTGGACATCATGATTGTTCAATTCTTGAAAGAAAAGTTAGTAATCATGGCTCTATATCGATCACCATTGACTGTAACGTTGTGGCCTTCATCGTTTTTGAAGAAGGATTCCACCAGCCCAAAAAGTGCACCAAACAGTCAGTTTTCTGGATGTAAAGGTGTTTCGATATACACTTGTGGATTAGCTTCACTCCAAATGCGGCAGTTTTGTTTGTTGACATAGCCATTGAACCGGAAGTGCGCTTCATCGCTAAACAAAATTCGCTTATGAAAATCGACCATTATTTTCGAAATAAAATTGCACAATTTGAAAGCGTTTTCAGACGTGAGTCTATTCAGGATTAATTGCCAAACCAAACTGAGAATAAATCACTTGACAGCTGTTAAATCGGTCGCCATCTTGGAAAGTAATGCCAACTTAAACTTCTATACCTGGAAAACAAACACTGCTGTATAAATCTATGCCATTTTTTTAGCTCTTATCCCACTATGAGTATTAAATTCTGAATAAATCAATTTTACACAAATTAGCTATTCAGTTAAAGCCCTAATATCAGTTTAAGTATATAAAATTAAAAACTTGAAATGAATTTAAACACGTATGTCCTATGAAATGTTAGATATCTGCCTTAATTATTGTAACTTCATTAAACATTTTCTTCTGTTGTACATCTTTTAGTTTAATTAGAAATTGATTTGAAAAAACTAACATATCGAAATTCACAATTTGTCATTTTTAATTTTAAATTAAATCACAACTTTCCAATATGACATAAAAAATTGGTTTTTCGGTATTTAGTGGAAGAATAAAAATAAATTAACCGCACTTGAATCTCATAAACACAATCAAAATCCTTTACTTAGACCTTAAGTCAATTTGTGGGGGGACAAAATCCACAGCTAATATGGAACTAGATGGATATACGGGGTAATGGTGCCAAGCAGTGCTTCTTGTTGCTGGAATGGAATCCAATATGGCGACCTAGCGGTAATTTAATGATACACAATAATTTTAAAGAATTGTTTTGAAATACATTGAAATGTATTTCAAATGAAAGATATAGGATGAGATGGAGAATAACCTAGATCACTCAACAAATAATGAATATCAATATAATAAAATAAAAAGTAACATGTACTACTGATAATATTATACGCAGCATATAATAATCTTATAATATAATTGTATAGTAATTATATGTAATATTCATATAGTACGATTTAATAACAATTATTAGAAACAATAATCATATAATATAATTTAATAGTAATTATAAAAAACAATAGCCATCGTGATGTAAGAAAATAAAAATAATGCATAATAATACTCATATAACGTAATTGTAAAAAAATAACATAAGAATAGCTATAAATAAACAAAAAATAGTTATAAGTAACATAATAACTATTAGAAAATAACAATAATAATTATGAATAAATAGCAATATTAATTATAAATAAATAAGAAAATATGTAATAATATTTATAAATAAATGTTAAAAGAAACAATTATAAATAACGAATACTATATGATTGTTATATATAGTAATAGTTGCATTTTTATACTACATTATGGATAGAATAATTACATAATATATGTTAAAAAATAATAATGAGTATCAATTACAATGTACTGAAAGCTTGCAATATAAAACTTGCACTCCAAATTCCTTCAACGAATTTCATTGAACGAAGAACGTAAATAAAGAAGCATTTTAAACGTGAAATAAACGGAAATAAACAATTTATATTGATAATTAAAAGCACAACACTTTTTTTTTTAAGGAAAAAAAAATATTCTAGTACTCACTCATATTAGAAATATCCATATTCGAAAATAGAACAAAATAAAAACAGAAGACGGAAACAATAGAAAAATTACACTGAAATGGTTTAATTTTTTAAATAAATCAGATTAATCGTCTGAATTTAACCGCGGAAAAAAAAAAAAAACAATAAAAGTTATTTCTGATATACGTTATCCCCATGGCAACAACATTGACAGACGATAAAAATATCAATGTAACCATGTTGTAATGCTATCGCTATTATCCCGGATACCAAACTAGCACCGCTAATATTATCAAGCTTTAAATTTACCTATAAATTTTGTGAATATAAATTTGGATTTAAAGAAATATATCTAAAGCTGGAAAAAATATTGTTAAAATGCACAAACGTAATTTAGAATAAAATAACAGTGCATGGAAATTAATCATTTGGAAAGTATTTTAGCTTAAATAAGCAATTACAAACAATTCATCAATTTGTTCTTTGCTCGTAAATATTAAATACATTAATATATTTTTAAAGTTTGGAAACTATCTAACCAACATATGCCACCTTTTGACACAAATATATGATTCAAGAAGAAGCCATTTAGAGCACGTATTGCACAGAAAGTTGATACGTAATTATAAATTGTTTTAAAAACACTACTTTTTTTAAACATTTTGTGAAGTATTTACTTTATTCTCTAAAAATCTGTAACACACAATTTGATGTAAGATAATGAGGAAGATAATCATAAGGTATGAATGTATATAGTTAAGGTTTAAAAAACACTGTTTAGAAATTGAATAATAGACACATATTGCAAAAATATCCGCGCACTTAAGAATATTTGTTATATACATTATATTTCCGTATATATATTTCGGTAATATAAACAAAAAGCAAGATTATCTAATGTACAAAGCTAGTTATGGCATTTCCGCATAACAGACTTTTAAATACATGTGGGCACTTCTTTTAAAATTCATTATAAGAAATTTTTCATTAGACTATTAAAATGCATCTAAACAGAACAGTTATTCGTTCATCTTAATATAATTTTAGTAAAAAAAAGACCTAAATGTTTAGAAATACAGTATTTCTTCTCTGAAAAAGTATTGAACATTTGACTGTCTTCCAAATGTATTTTAAAATGATGTAACACTAGAATGTCCATCGGTGTCAATTTGATACCGGAGCCTGTACAGTAAATGTTTTGTAGATCTAGGTTAATTAGGAAACATTTTACAACTAAAAATACATAGAACGTCAGCTGTGTCATTTCAATACCAAGGAAATTTATTATCATAATCATTACTACTAGTAAAAACCCAAAGTACTATTGGGCTTTATTACTCATTTATTTGATCTTGAATGCAGTGTTATTGCATTAATAGCGGAGAAACCAATCTTATTTTTCTAAAGTTGTTGCATCTAAGTGTTTCGTTACATAGCATTTTGTTACCTGTTAACAAAAAATCTATTCGATTTTCGAACTTTGTGCAGAGCAGAGACCCTGAAACGATGGTTCGTAGAAAAGGTCTAAGCCTTTATGAAATTGCTAATTTATTGCGAGAGATTTCTGAGAATTAATCGGTTCTAATTCAGATTCCGATGAAGACATAAGATTAAGTGAAAGTGAGGGCGAAAAAACAGACATAATTATTGATTATATTCGAGTAAATCCTAATATATGTATATAGCTAGGATGACATAGAATGGATACCGCATAGTAGTATTGTTCCTGGCAAAATTTGCTACTCTAAATATTTTGCGACAAAGCATTGGTTCAACAAGCTTCATGGAACATAATGTCAACATCAGTTTTTCATGATATAAATAGTCCTAATATATGAAAATTACATGATATATGTTTTAAAAAGTCTTAAACGTAAGGTTATTAAACAGTAGCTCTGAAATATTTTAGTTAAAACAATTATTTCATGTGTATTTTTATGTTGTGATGTCAAAATAACATCAGCGGACTTTACGGGTTATCAAAAATCTCAGACGTTCTAGTGTTAAATAACCTTTTATCAAACAAACACTTTAGATTCTGAAATGTATTTCTTATTTACTAGTTATTTATTTATTGTTTTCTACGGAACAGTATTTTTACAATGGATGATTTATAGAACAATTTTATGGTAGATAAATGAACAATTTAGCAGAATACTTTTTTAAGGAAAATTGTATAAGACACACACATATTTGATAAAGTCTAATATTGTTAAATCACAAAGGCTAAAATAGAGATAAAATATTTTCACATTTTATTTCAATTGCTCCAAAAGAGAATAACTCCACATAAAACTCTTTCTGCCCGAAACATATTGCTACACTGGGTGAAAAACAAATAAAAGAATGCATATATTTTGGGACATTTTTAGCGTTTTCATATCACATTTTTGAAAAAGGGAGAAATCAACAAAATTACTGTCATGTGATCATAAAGGCGACGAAATGAAAATTCAAGAGTTTTTGAATTGTAAAACTTTGTCAGCCCAACAAACAGCGGAGTGATTAATCATTACCGGTTTAATGAGCTTCCAACGCTAATGCGTTGTTTGAGAAAAAAGACATATACATATATCAGAATGTAGTAAGATAGTCTGATCTGCTTCATAAATGAATAATGAATATGCCGAAAAAAATCATTTCAATACAGTGAACTTTAACAATCCATTTCTTTAACTACCAATTACTTTTTTTCAAATTTGGTGGAAATGTGTTAACACGTTTTTATGTACAAAGTTTAGTGAAAATATCTTTAATGGTCTCAAAAATATTTGATTGTTTAATTTTAATTGTTCCAAATAATTAATAAATTTCCAAATGCTCCATGCGCATCCATATTCAGTTTACACAGAAAATATTCTCATCTAAAGTTTTTTGTATACAAAAACAGCATAATGAGTATTGTGAGGTTCTTTTCTATTCATTTTTTACAAATATTTATGTTGAAGTCTAGTTTTCCCTTGAAATCTAATTAAAGTGTGTGTTATTATCTGTGTTTACTATTTTCTCCACCTTTAAATAAAAGAAAACATTCACTAGCATTTATTTATACATCTGTCGAGAATATTTATACTATTGCACATAGAACATTTTAATGTTATTGATGCGATAAAAATCAAGATTCTGTTAGTAAGAAGTTTCTTATGTCAATCCCCGAGGATTACATGTCCTCTTCCCATTTTATGAAACAATTATTGCTCTAATTAAGTGATATCACATTATTTTAAAAATTAAATCTTAATTAAGAAGAAATTAATTTCCATGAAGAGCTTCCGTGTACAGTTTTAAAACACTCTTAAATCTCGGATTTCATCAGGCTGTTGGTTTTGAAAACAATAAAATGTATCCTCCGGATATCTTTAAAGATCTATAGTTATGGTAGCAAAAGTTATGGGAGAATTTTTCGTAGTGGAGTTCACATCCTTACTCCTACCGGAGTTAAGATGGACATTAAGATTAAAAATCCGAATTTTTGTTCAGTTTTTAAACTGGAGCTTATTGTTATCAGAAGGAATTTGCAGGTTGCATGTGAAACTGAGGTTCAGTTTCAAGACTTTTGGATTTTAACTAAGAGCCGTGATTCGGTTCAACACTTTCCAATTGGACGTCTATAGGGGTCTTCCTAGTATTTTTATTCTTAATCTTCTTGATCGGATTTCTTCTAATCATTGTGCACATTTTCAGTGCGTGCCATCCCACGTGGAGATTGATGGTAATGAGAATGGCAAATTTTTAAGCAGCTATGTGGCTTAGGAGGGAGTGAACCCTACTGGGTCTCATAATTCCACACACAGTTAATTATCTACCCTTAAGAGAACACAGTATGATTGAATTCACCAAAATTGGTCAACAAATTTAATGTGTTTAGTTTAAATTATTATTTATACACTTTTCCATAACCTCAGAAAATTTGAAAGGTCTTAACTTAAAAACGCTGAATCATGATAGCTTTTACCTGTTTTTATTCACATCCCTATGGAAAAACAAAACTTTAAAATGACTTTTCTCAGAAAGATAAAATAACTAGTTTGCCTTCCTTTTTAAAATGCAAAGACTTTTTTCTATTGCGCCTAATGCTTTGATTTTTTTACCTACTGCTAATAGTACATGTAACAAAAGGTGTTATGCAATTTGAATCAAGCCAAAATTTATGTTTTTTAAAATAATTAAACTCGGATTTTATACATTTTTAAGGAATTTTCAATAAACATTAATCAAAGAAAGTATTGTATATATACCAATCACGTTAACGCAAATTACATACCAACTTTTATTATACATAGTTTAACGTACTGGTAAATCAAATTTCATGCATGTACGTAAAGTGTTGTACGCGCGATGAGTAGCATTTTAAAATCACTTCACAAATTTTAGGTTTTTCCTAAAAAATTCAATGGCTTGCTTTTATGGAATTTTGAGCACAAAATCTGTTTAACATAGTATACATACATAGGAGGCAACCAAAGAAATTTAAGAATCCTTAAAATAAAATGTTTGCGTAAATCGTACCATATGCCCTTAAGAAGATTGAACTCAATCATTTCAAAAATTTCCGGATTGCCACTGGTGTTCTTCCCAGGGGGTCTCTCTTGCCCATATTTTGGGTTTTCGAAAGTATTAGGTCCTTCAGAACCCGTTTTTAGAACTCATAGAATTTTTGATTCATGAAAATTGTCTAGCTTTGCTAGACAATCTGGGATTGGAAACATCACTAACAAGATATAAAACGGATAATATGTCTTCTTTTATAATAAACCTACTTAATTTTGAGCAACAGACAAATTTTCAGTAGGAAAAAAGTAGTGTTGATATTTGATGTAATCATCTAAAATATGTCTGAAAATTCAATTTAAAGTTATGCAAATTCTAGAACTTCATATACAACAAGTCTAAAAGTAAAACAATCTAAATATTAAAAATTGTCGAAACAAATAATTCATTGAATTAATACAGCGTTCAGTGAAAATTATGTTATAAATGGGACAGAAGATACTTCTATTACGCACGAAAAAAAAAGATATATAAAAATAAATGAAAATATATGATTTAATATTTAAAAACAAATGTAATTAAAACAATTATTTTCTGATTTAGTTAAGGATGGAGGATTTAGAGGTAAGTACTTGGAAACAGTTCAACCTTTGGTAATAAAGTTCAGTGAATAGTCACGTAAATTTAATGTAGATGAAATATTAACGAAAGTTACATTACTGTCCTTCAAAATAGTCACCTCCCATAACTAGGCACCACTGAAATTTACTAAGCATGTTCTGTAAACTTTGCAAGAAGTCTTCTTTTTGAGATGGAGTTCAAAACCTCGCTTGTCGTTGGATGTCAGAAATATCGTCAAATTCTTTCTTTTCAAAACAAATTTGAGTCGTCGGAATAGGGAAGAAGTTTGGAGGATTGACATCTGGCGAGAATAGTGGATGTTCAAGGTGTTCCCTTTTTTGCCTGGAACTGTTTGAGGATATTGACTGCCAAGAGGATGAGCATTGCGTGAACAAAGGCTATTAACCTTTTTGTGCGTACTGGGGTCATGCCCTGCAAAATAATTCATGAAATGGGTAAAAAATTTCAATGAACCTTTGGCATTTATCAGCTATCATCCAGGTACTATGTACACAGTTAATCGACGATCATCTGTGATTAATTTACCTGCTATTTCAATATTTACGTCACTGACGTAGATGACCACTCTTCCGCTACAGGAGTTGTAGAAACATTTTCCCGGCATCCTCGAATAAAGATTTAAACACTCGTACGCACACTTGATGGCGAGTGCTTGATCTTTGTAAGCACGTACCAGTATCGAATAAGTTTCTATTGGCGTCTTGCCAAGCAAAAACAAAATTTTAAATTGATTTCTTGTTCATTTATTTTCCTGTTCTCTCTAATAAACCTGGAAAATAAAGCAAAGGCTACCTGCATTTCTTCCTTTTTCTACAATTTATACTACTGGTATTAAAAATTGTATCAGTGTTAAAATCTAAAAATACCAAATATCGGTATGAGATTTTAGGGCAATATTGCAAACAATACGTAAATCTTAAAAAATATTTGTTTAAATATAATGATTCTCAAACAGGGAAAAATTGCAAAAGTTTTCTCTGGAACATCTGGATTATTTAAATGACATTAATTCATTCATAATTAACAATGCATATTTTGTTTAAAGTAAATGATAATTAAAAAGATAATTAACTTTAACAAATGATCCATCTGAATGAATAATTTAATTTAATTGGACTGTGTGTCGTATATTTATATAAATATAAACACGAACATTCTGTTACAAAGCTGTAACAAAACACATACTGAATAACGAAGTATTTGATGAATTTCATTTTATTCTATAACTTTCTACCAAACATCACATTTCAAATGACGTATTTTAATTAGAATTTTCTTAAGTGTACAACTGTGTTAGTAATCATTTTTTTTCGATCTTTCAGATATTAGTAGTATGAAGTATTCAGTTGACATTAAAAAAAAACTCATTTTTTTTTCCATTATGTTTTGTTAAAAAAAATATTATTTTTAGAATGGTTAATTATGGAATACTTAAGAAAATATTTAATGATATTTTAATTTAATAAGAAAATTCATTATTTTACCATTTAATTTTGAGTTGAGCCACTGAATGATTTATTTTGTTGAAAAATATAAACGAAGTATTAAAAAATGAAAATAATACTACTTTTTCCACAACATGACTTGAATGAAATTTTTAATTATATTATATGTGGTACAAATTGGGAATATGTACAAAATATAAATTTGCAGGGATGAAATGTGCTTAATATTTTTAAACCTCAAGTGTATATATGCATATTTCCTAAAAAATTTATTAAACAGTATATATATACAGGGTGTCCCCTGAATGCCGTGTACAAACTTGGAGGGGTGGTAGAGAACATCGTGAGAGCCAAAATTACATAGGAAAGCATGTGGGCGGAAAGCGATAGGTGGCGCTGTACGCGAGCTCGCAAAGGTAGGAAATGTGGTTTCTTCATTTCAGACACAGACAGCATGCAATGAACATGTATCGTTTTACGAACTCAGAGTTGGCGGATATCCATTTTATCTATGGCCTAGCTGATGGAAATGGACGTGCTGCTGTTCGGTTGTTCAGAGAAAGGTATCCAACGTGGCGGCAACCGAATCATCAAACGTTTGCTCGGGTGCATCAAAACCTGGTAGAACGTGGATCCTTCAGAGCTACGATTAAAGGGTACTGGACGGAAGCGAATAAGCGCGAACACCCATATTCGAAGAAAGTGTGTTGCATGCTGTGGACCAAACTCGGTACTAGTGTACGGGCACTTGCTGCTTCAACCGGAAGATCTCCAACAACTATCCATCGTGTACTGCAGGGTGCAGCCCTTGCATCCTTTTCATGTACAGATAGTGCAGTCATCACAGCCAGATGATCCCCACGACGTGTCACGTTTGCACAGTGGTTTCTTAACCAAATTGAGGCAAACATGCACTTTGCCAGTTCCGTGTTGTTCTGTAATGAAGCAACCTTTTCGTGAAGGTGGTTCAATACGCACAATGCGCACATGTGGGACTTAAATGGCCCAAATAGCCCGACCACAGGCAAATACGGCAGCAACGCTTCACTGTTAATGTGTGGGCGGGTATCGTGGGTAACAGTTTACTCGGCCCGGCATGCATCTTACCGCCTCGACTGAAAAAGACTCTCACCCAAGTATCTCGTCTTTTTACAGGGGGTGCTTTCCAGAACTTACAAATGTCCCGCACCTATTTAACCGCATGTGGTTTTTAAACAGGACGGGCAGCATCCTCATTATACAAGACATGTACATGAGCATTTAAGACCCGAACATTTCCAAACAGATGGATTGGGCCTGGTGGTCCCGTCGCTTGGCCTCCTAGATTCCCAGATTTATCCCCTGCAGGAGTGCTATGAAGCTCCTCGTGTACGACATACGCCTGTCGTTTTCCGAAATGGGCCTGGTCTTACGGATATCCATTGCTGCTGCTAGGATCCGTGAAATGTCCCGGTGTTTTCGAAGATGTTCGGCAATCCATGTCGCGTCGGTGCCGTGCGTGCATACATGCCCAATGGTCATAATTTCGAACACTTCCTCTGATGCTTTCACATCATACTTTTTATTTATTATTGGTTTTTTATTTAATAAAGCGTTTTGCAGTACATTTTGTGTTGTGGCGTTACTGTTATTGTGTCTCTTTATCTCGTTAGGGGTTACGTTTTCCGCCCATGCTTTCCCTATGTAATTTTGGCTCCTCACGATGTTCTCTACCACCCCTCCAAGTATGTACACGGCATTCAGGGGACACCCTGTATATATATCTATATATATATATGTACTAACTTGAACGTTTTAATATGTCGATTTAATATTATTCTAAGCAATTCAATACAGTCAAATTAATCTTCGTTTACAAATTCAGAGTTGAAAATAAGTATAAAACAACATAATGATTTTAAGCTTGTATTCATCTCCTATTTGGGTATAGTATAATGCATGAATTATTGATGAAGTTATTAATTAACACCATATGAAGATTTAATTTTATAAATTTGGTGAATAACGCTTGAATTTTTTCAAATAAAAATTTTTAATACCTTTAACCGATATATTAAAAAATATTTTAAAATTAAAGTATTTAAATTCATAAATCCATCTAGAACAGTATTCCTCAAACTTTCAATATTTAAGACCCAAATATTCAAACATAGTTTTAATCGCGACCCTCTCCATACAATAACAACTCAATAATAATTTCTATGACGCCAAATCTACAATACGACTTTAAACTCTTAAGTGCTGTAGGGGTATTTAAATGTCTCGGTCAACCAGTCCAATAATTGTCCCAGACGTATATAAAGGTGTTTTTTTAGAGGTATAGAACTTTAAATTTGCAATAAAACAACGATGTATTATTCGATTGACATGCATTTTTTTTTTCATTCAAAGATAATCTTGTGGCATTGCATTTTAAATAGGATTTCTGGCATAGGACTGTCACGGCTGGTTCGGATTATTTGCAATCTGGACGTCCAATTTTCGATGACTTTTTTTTTCCAACATTTGTGGCCGAATATCGGCAATAACACGGCGAATGTTGTCTTCTAAATGGTCAAGCGTTTGTGGCTCATCCGCATAGACCAATGACATAGAAAATAGTCCCACAGAAAATAGTCTAGCGGTGTTAAATCACAAGATCTTTGGAGGCAAATTCACAGGTCCAAAACGTGAAATTAAGCGGTCACCAAACGTGTCTTTCAATCAATAAATCGATTGTGGCCCGAGCTGTGTGACATGTTGCGCCGTCTTGTTGGAACCCAGCTTCTGGACATCTTGATTGTTCAATTCAGGAATGAAAAGGTTAGTAATCATGGCTCTATACCAATCACCATTGACTGTAACGTTGTGGCCTTCATCGTTTTTGAAGAATTACGGATCAATGATTCCACCAGCCCATAAAGCGCACCAAACAGTCAGTTTTTCTGGATGTAACAGTGTTTCGACATACACCTGTGGATTAGCTTCACTCCAAATGCGGCAGTTTTGTTTTGTTGACGTAGCCATTCAACCAGAAGTGCGCGCTTCATCGCTAAACAAAATTCTATGAAAATCGACCATTCTTTTTCCGAAATAAAATTGCACAATTTGAAAGCGTTGTTCAGGCGTGAGTATAATCATGATGAATTGCCAAACGAAACTGGGAATAAATCACTTGACAGCTGTTAAATCGGTCGCCACCTTGGAAAGTAATGCCAACTTAAACTTCTATACCTGAAAAAAAAAACACTCTGCATATGTCTTTCGAAATGCAATGCTTTGTGCACTGCTATTCATAACATTATTTTGAAAGAATTGTAATGCAATAAAATGACCTTTACAGTGTTTGCAGAAGAATTTATTTACTTCAGAGGATTTTTGCTTACTTATGCCCCTTTACTACCCCCCGCAAATGGAACACACCAGCTCGCCTGCCTGTCAAACAGTTGCATTGGGGAGAGAATCGCGTGATATTTAATCTGTATTTAAGAATTTAACTATAAAAGTACAAAGTATTAAAATAAGTGTTAAATATACGGCAAACTCATGGGGTCACAATTAATTATTAAATAGTTATACTTGTTCAATTAATTATAAAATAAATTTCGCAGTACTTGTATATTTATATATGTATTATATCAGTGAAAAATATGCGTATTGTATTCATTTACTTTCAGTAAATTAATGTTTTTCTTTAATAATCTTTTGTTTTCGGCTATTCAATATGCTCGTGCAACTCTCGAAGGCTTATCACCCCCGTCCTCCTATGGATATTGCCCCCACAGTTTGAGAACACTGCTCTGGAGCTAAAGATATTCATCAGTTATAGCACAAATCTAGTTTTAAAATAATTATACTACGCGGCTTTCGTCATTCAGACATAAGTCAAGACTATTAAAAAATGCATCAATACACACTGAATTTTTCAAAGAGAAAAAAATTGATTCTAATAAAGAAAAAAAAATCAAATTGTTTTGGAATTTAAAAAGAAAATTAGGATAATGTAATTGAAAATACGACTCCTAAAACTGCATCGTCAAAGCTAATTTTTACTGAATAAAAATATATTTCTGGATGTTATTCAAATAGACTGAAAAAAAAATTTCGTACTACAATGACAACACATTAAATGTAAGTGTAATGTGTTAGAAATATTTCATTTGAAGCTTTTAATGTGCATTCCTTTACATACTTACTTTAAAATTTTACCAATAATTTTCAAGTAAATTTATAAGCCATATTTTTCATTCGAACTTTATATGAAAAGCGAAATTGAAACGAAAACTTATTGTCAATGCAATCTGCCTTTTTTATAAATATAGCTACATAATCTTCTTAGGAGTCACATTTAGCTTCTCAATAATTGGAAATCTCTAGAAGAGAGAGAGAGATCTCCCCGCTTTTACTTGTCAAGAGCTTCATACGAGCAAACTTGTGGTCGTTAAACAACGGAAGAATAAAAAGAAAACAGTTCTTGGAAGTAGGAAACCTTAAAGTAATTTATTTAAAAAATCAGAGTGTAGGAGAAATTTATTTTTAAATTTGCAAGATAAAAATAGTATGGGGTTCACACAAATTATTCTTTTACATAAATATTTTAAAACACTACAGGAACATCCATATAATATGCCAGTCTAAATAATATAATACCTGAAAAAATAATTCTTAAAGTATAAATTTTTTAATAGGAAAAATACATTTAAAACCTGATGCCTGCTTTGTTAATAAATGCAAATGTATGCCTTTATCACGTTTATTCAGATCAAGAAAACATATATTTACTTGTACTGATATTGTATACATATCTGTATTGTAGTAGTATATACAGCATTTTTTTTTCTTTTACGCTTATAAAGGGTGTTATTTCAGGTATAGAACTTTAAATTGTAACAAAAGAATGATGTATTATTCGATTGACATAATTCTTTTTTATTCGATAGATAATTTTATGGCATTACATTTTAAATAGGATTTCTGGCATATGACTGCCACCTCTGGCTCGGATGTAGTCAAAATCTGGACGTCCAATTTTCGATTACTTTTTTCAACTTTTGTGGCCATAAATCTGCAATAACACGACGAATGTTGTCTTCCAAATGGTCAAACGTTTGTGGCTTATCCGCTTTAAGAGCAATGACTTTACATAGCCCCACAGAATATAGTCTAGCGGTGTTAAAATCACAAGATCTTGGAGGCCAATTCACAGGTCAAAAGTGAAATTAGACGGTCACCAAACGTGTCTTTCAATAAATCGATTGTGGCATAAGCTGTGTGACATGTTGCACCGTCTTTTTGGAACCACAGCTCATGGACATCCTGATTGTTCAATTCAGGAATGAAAAAGTTAGTAATCATGGCTCTATACCGATCAACATTGACTGTAACGTTGTGGCCTTCATCGTTTTTGAAGAAGGATTCCACCAGCCCAGAAAGCGCACCAAACAGTCAACAGACAACGGAATTGTCGTTTTGGGCCCATTCGACGAATCTACGCCTGGCTTGAGGATCGTTTTGATGAATTGCCAAACTAAACTGAGAATAAATCACTTGACAGCTGTTAAATTGGTCGCCATCTTGGAAAGTAATGCCAATTTAAACTGCTAGACGTGGAAAAAAACACTCTTTAATAAATACAAGCCATTGTCCGTCCACATCTCTGGGCTTCTTCAGTTTCAGTTTCATTGCAGGTCAATGTATTGTTTTAGAAAGTCATTTTCACCTAAATCCCTTCATTAAGTTATATATATATATATATACATATAACATTTTTATAGACTTTGCTCTTTGCTTTGCAATTGTCACGAATTTCTGAAGTGGAGGAATATATTTATCTTTCACGTTCTTGTTATCTGCCTACTTGGATTTGATTTTCTTAAACCCCAGATTTTTGTTGATCTTTACTCAACAGGGAGAAATATAATTTCAATTTCAATTCCGTAGGTCTAATTACAAGAAAACAGGATTTTTAAAATATGCAATCCTTCTTTAACACCATACCTACATGTTGTTTTGAATTCAGGAAACCAGTTCAGAGTGAAACCGTGGAGAAAGGAAGAAACACATTTTCCCAAATTTATTGAGCGTGAGTCACTTGTAGTTCAAAAACCGGGAATTCTGTGTGTATTCTGTAAAGCTCGAAAAATAACTTTGGGTGTAAGCTTTCAAAAACCCCTACTCAACAACAACAAAAAACATGGAAGCCAACTTTCAAGTACCTAGGTCTGGATACTATGTACAAAACATGATTTTTTAAAATCCATAACGGTCATGTAAACGTACAACCCTTTTTGGAGTCAGTTTTCATAAAACCATTCTTAGGAGATATGTACTCAATGCAAAGAACATGTTTGCCGAATTTTTAATTTGTAGGAGTAATTAAAATCCGTAACGCCGTGACCCTCCTATAATAGATTTCTTCTCTCTCTCTCTCTCTTTTTAGCAGATCTCTATTAAAATAAATAAATATATTTTCTAAATTCTAAGTCTGTACGTAATAGATCAAAAATGTGAATTTTTTCTATTGCTACTCTCAAACTGTCTTGGGGTCCATTTTCAAAAAAAAAACTATTTCTTTGCGGATCTCTACTCAGCTAAAGAAACATGTCTACCAAAATTTAAATTCCTAGATTCCAGAGAATTATGATGAGTGATTGAGTCGTTTTCTCAATGATATATATTAAGTTATGTTATATTTCAGCTTGTTTAATCGTGCCTTAATCATATTCAAAAAAATCAAGAAGTATTTATGAATCAAATTTTTCTTATTATAAAATTTCGATTACTTTCTTTAGTAATACATTTTTGATTCAATTATTCCCATAACTAATTTAGGGCTTTTCTTTACAAACGATCTTATTTTACAAACCATTTATATTTACCTGGAGAGGGAGATTTTTGCAGTTATCCAATTATATATTTTCACTGCAGCTAATTTTGGCTGACAAAATTTGAATTACAAAACATAACTGAACAAATGATTTATTAAATTTGAATTATTTAAGACTGGTCGCAATTATGATTAATTAATAAAAATGCTTAATGTTGAACTTCACTGAAATAGCTCTTCAGTAAACAGAAGATAATAAAGTTTTCTTAATGATTTCGTAAATAATTTTTTATTATTATTTTCAGCTGAAGATATTTAAAAAAAGCATTTCAGTTATTAAAAGAACTACATGTAAAATGTTTTATTAATTGATAAGTACAAGCATTTCGAAATTAAAAAAAAGTAAATGAATTCTGTAAGGAACATTTTTTATTGCCTAAACTGCACTCACTTAAAATCTGACAGCGGACACGTTTATCATTATACTTACAGAAAATGTGTTTTAGACAAGTCGATTAACTGAATAATTTTTTGCAAGAATAAGATTAAAAGGTTGTTCAGAAGGTGATTGATGAATATTTATAAGTCTTTTTTTTTAAAAAATAATGTTAACTTAACTCCCTTTTTCCCTCTTTGATCTATATTGATCAAATTTATTTCTTAAAAGTTGATGTGATCACTAGAAGTATAAGGAGCATTTTATTTGTTTTTTAAGGCATCCGATTAGGTTGGGAAATCCATTTAATCAAGATTTTACCGAAGTAATTTTAATGTTATAATAAACAAAAGTAATTTCAAAGAGTCAGTGCTTATCACCTTATTAGTCATAATTATCACCCTTTTATATTGAAAAATTGTTTATGAATATTTTACAAAATTTTCAAAGTTAAGAAATACTGGATAAATAAAAATTCATTTGGAAAATAATGCTATTTCAATTTCTTTGATATACTTCTTGATCTATCTACCAGTTTCATAAACCTCAGAGTAAAAAATATTGTGCATTTAAATTTGATTTTAACAATTTTTGTCAAAATTACTAAAATAGCTGTAAAATGTGATTAAAAGTGACTATCTTAAAACCTGTGATTTTAAGTACAAAAGGAATCATAACTTATATGGTATAATTTTCATTGAATTTAGCATGTTAAAAACTAAAAACTCTCTTGTTCAACTCCTACTGTTAGCTCTCTTCTCTCTCTCTCTGTCCCTATATATATATATATATATATATGTGTGTGTGTGTGTGTGTGTGTGTTCCTTAAATATTCAATCGTTAATAAAGTACTTCTTTCTGTTCATCCATTCAAGTTCAAAATATTTTTAAAACTTGTAGTGGATGACACTTGATGTCACTACAGTTTTATTAAAAATATTAATTTAATTAATTACTTGTCTTTTGCAACCAACTCAGATTTCCCTCCTCTAGCTGTAACAAATATAACTGTTAAAGCAATCACAAAAGTAAGCACAAAAAACGGGTTTTCAGCCCGTTAGCCAAAACGGGTATGTACTGCTACATCAATGTACACTCAATCATGATCTCCCTTTAGTTTCTACTATTAGTTTACTCTCTCCCTATGTGTGTAGCTAGACAGAAATTATAAATGCAAAATTTGTGTGAGGATGTTTGAATGTCTTTCACGCATATACCAACTGAATGGATTTTAAAGAAACTTTACAGTAATATAGCTTTATACATCAGAATAACACATGGACTATAGTTTATAGCATAGGCTATCATTTATAAGATATTGTGAGAAGTTACAAAATATAACGATATTTGTCAAGTGGGGCAGGAAAAATTCTGCGATTGCAAGCAATTGTTGCGTGCGATGCAAAAACCCACTTCAGCATATATATCCATCTTTTGTTTGTGAAAAAGAACCCTTTCTCCCTACGCAAGGCGATCGCTTCTAGTTAATTACTGTGATCAGCATAATACCTATTTTTTTATTTCAGAATAAAACTAAGTTTTGAAGGGAGATGTTGTTATAGTAAATATCTCTTTATTTGAATGTTTTTTAATGATTTTATTATGCACATTTGGTAATAAGAAATTCGATCTTTTTTTTTTTTTTTCAAAATAAAACACATTTATTGCTTCTGGTACTTACAGTAGATAAACTTTGTCTCTTTCACACTACATCATTTGACATATTTGGATAGTTTGTTTGTGGTCAGTTAATTATAACGCTAGAATTTTAAATGAATAGGCACCGATATTGCATTTTTAATTACAAAAATAATTATAACTACTGTAATTATATTTTTTTTTTGAGTGAGTGAATATTAACGTCGCACTGTTCAGCTACACGAGGGCTTTGGCAACGGACCACGTAACTTGAACCATGGTCAAGTGACGTGGACGACACCTGAGCTGGCACCCCCTTCTCCTAACTACCACGCTACACCAACTTAGAAGGAATATTTTACCAATACTTAGCAGGAATATTCTTTAAAACCACTCTTTTCCAAGATATATGGCAGCACGGGTTCTATGATGAGTATTTTAGCGGGCAAGGCGAACAGTTTTGCAAGCTAAGATATTGCGTTTCTCAGCCGACGGCGTTTTCAGTGTGGATTTGCAAAGATTATTATTTTTGTCCCGAAAAATAGTTTGGCGTCAAAATATAAGTGTCTTATGTTTTTAATGAAGAAGATATTAGATAACGATTTGACTTTTTTTTTTTAGTGAAGAACGTTGTTTATAATTAATTTACAGTGGAATATCTTTTAAATAATTTATTATCTCTAACGGATTAAATTTCCCAAAGTGGAGTATTTCATTTTATATATCCCTTAATTTCCAATGTAGTGATCCAAAAAGATGTTATTGCATGAAAAACTGCAGTAAATCATAATGTAGTAGGATAAAGCCTAAATGTGCATCGTACCCTTACACCTATGCTTTCTTACAATAGTTCGATAAAGATCGAAAGCTTTGGCGTAAAAGTAGCGAGACTTTGCCAGCTTGACTCTATCGTTATCATTTCACTGTATTTTCATTGAATCGCCTATGGCACCTTAAGAAACGGCATTGAGCTTATGAATATTGCCAATTTTAACATAAAAATAAATACAACAGAAAATAATATTAATGTATTGCACTTTCAGATATAAATTATTTACACTATTTTAAGCGTTCATTACGCAAAACTTTTAACAACGTGTTACTTTTGCTGAGCAGATATCGAAATTTAAAGATATATTTTCAAAATCAACCCTCAAAAGTGTTACGGGGAGAATTATAAGTAAAAAAAAAAAAAAATCCTTTTATCAGCTATTAGATCTACAGATGGGTGACAAAATAATACGAACACTTGTGAAAGAGGAGAAAAGCTTTATTAATAGGAGTTGGACCCTCTTTTGACTGAATTACAGACTCTATGCGACGTGGGATGACGCATAGAGGTCATGAACAAATCTTGTAATGGAATATGAAGCCATTCTTCGTGGAGAGCGGTCTCTAATGCCAAAATCGTAGATGGTGAGGGAATCGAGCACGTAGTTTTGACTCAAATATCCCACAAATGCTCAATAATATTTAAATCAGGTGAGTGAGGGGGCCAATCAAGATGACCTACTTCCCCTCATGCTCTGCAAAACCATTCTGCACGATTTTAGCAGTGGATAGAGCGTTGCTCGTCTCGATAAAGTGGCATTCTCCGGGAAATGAAGTCTCGACAAATAGATGCACCTGTTCCCCAGGATATTGACATAGTTGGGCAGCTTTCACCTTGGCATGCAGAGTAACCAGTGGCCCAAGACCACGCCAAGATATCGCCCTCATACCATAAGGGAATCTCTCCATGCTCAACAGTCGGCACGATGCATTCAGAGCAAATGCTTCTTTAGGCGTTCTCTCTCTCCCACATAAACGCGTCCGGTGATTTGGAATAGGGTGAACGTCGATTCATCCCGACCAGATGACTTGTTGCCACTGTTCAGGGGTCCACTGTCTGGTGTTCCACCACTGGCGTCGCTGTAAAGCATGACGTGCTGTTACCAATGGTTTACGAATTCCAACTCTTCCTAAAGTTCGAAGCATGAAGTTCCCTTTGGACGGTTCTTGCTGAAATAGGGTTACAAAAGATGACTATTCACCTCAGACGTTATCTGGGATAGCGATTGCTTGCGCTTTTCGGGCCACTATGCGGATTAAGACTCTTTTATCCCTGTCGGTAAGCTTTCTTTTCCGTCCACTTTGTTGTGATTGCCAGACGTCACATTCCCGCATTTCTTGTATGCTGTCATAACAGCAGATGCGGTACTCCTTGCACGCCCCAAATAAATGGCTGTTTCCGTCACCGAGCAACCAGCGCACCTCATTCCAACAATCATACCTTTTTCGAACTCTGACAGGTCCGTCATTATTGCGTTTCAGAAATAACAATTGACGTGTGCAACACCTATCGCAGCTGTTGAGCGACTGATACTTTTATCTTTCGAATCCGCTAGGCGGCGGACTGCAACGCTAACTGACATGAGCATTGTGCGTCTTTGAAATGGGCCAGTGCCTTTTTACGGGTGTTCGTATTGATATTTTTTTGTCACCCATCTGTACATAATTAAAATTTAACAAAGGTGTTTTTTTTTCTTTCTTTTTTTTGTTTAGCTGAGATATGCAAAAAGCTTTTTGTTAATTTGCAATTCACGTAACATTAACTCATTAAAAACTTATTTATCCTTCAATCTTTCAATGTTATTTAATTTTCAGTTCACCCGTGCAAAGAACGGGTATACCACCAGCTTAACATATGTATATATGTTTTTGTTCAAATTTTCACTCGGAAATAAAATACTTTTCTTATTATCCTTTAAAACTACGAATTGACATAATTTTTTTCTTCTATATATCACTTGTTTTATATAATATTCTTTCTTTCTCAATGTTTATATTTCGTTTCCTTCTGAAGGCCCCTAACATGTGAGAAGCACGTAAAATTACTCTTTCAACAGTCCGGATACCTTTAAAGATAGTATTAGGACGGAAAAATGCGTTTTACAAATATCTGTCTTTTAATTTCTAACATTCAATTAAATATATATTTTAAGATATATATATATATATATATATATATATATATATATTTAATGGAGAAATGACTTTTATTAAGGGGACTCGGCACCTTTTTTCAATTTTTTTTTATTTAAGGGTTTTAAAAATATTTTTTTTTTGTATATTATTAACAGTTACTACTAAACTAAGAAATTTCACTATGAAAAATTCCTAAATTTAAAAAATTTAAAATTTAAAGTTTTTAAAAATGTGTTTACCGATTTTCAAATTCTTCTTCTTTACAATTATCATTATTTTGACACCAAAATTTTTTGGGGATTTATTAGACTAAGAAAGTAATAACTTTAGGGATCGATTTGCAACAAACAAATTAGTTTTGAAAAAAAAAAAATAAAAATGTAAACATTAATGGAAAAAAGCTAAAAAACATGACTTCTGCTACATTTTCTTTTATAAAATTTTTTATTCAAAATATTAAAAAATGGATCCCTAATTTAATTAAGCACATTGTAATAAAGATACACACCAAAATTCAAGTTGTTTGATAAAATATCTGTAGAAGTTTTTGTACTTTTTTAAAGACCATGATTTCATGAAAAACTCGAACTGAGAAAAATGCATTTAAGAATACCAATCAGCAAAATATATATCAAAACAATGTCTAAATTTTTGTAATAATTTTTCAATATATTTGGTATAAATATATACCTTTTAAAATAAAACATAATACAATTCAATTTCAAAATATTAAACAAAAAATATGCTTTTAAAGTGCCTGTCTGTGACCCAAAATTACGAAAAATAGGAAATATCATTGTGACTTATTTTTACAAGAAACATCTATGAAATATATTAAAAAATGAAATACATGAAATAAATGTAACAAAAAATACATGAATGTACAATAGAAAATTTAAAAGCTTTTATAAAAATAATTTGCTACTTAAATCAATATCTAAAATAAAAATAAAGGCAAAAACAAATTTCTGCTAAAATGTATTATTTTTCAAAACAGGTTTGTTTTTAAAATTGGCCTGCGCCATAAGTCATTCCTTCTCTCCCTCTAGCTAATAACTCTTTTTTTTTGTATTGCTTTTTAATAATAAGTTTAAGAGCCAGCTTATTACTGGCATTTTGACGACGTTTTCTAAATTTTGTTTTCGACAATCTAAGATAGTAGCAAGTTGTTTCGTTGAACCTCAGTAGCTACACCTAATGCTTTCTGTGTTTCTACAATGGTGTACTGTACCCTTATTGTATTCGCAGACAGCTTCTGTTACTGCCCGCTTAACACGTCTTTTGTTTACGAAAATTTCTTTCGACACTTTGCCCAAATCATGCTATGCAAACTTTCGTTTGCATTTTGTGTTCCACATCAGAATGCATCTTTCTAACAATTCATTAGATGCAAGTCTTTGATAATCGGTAGAATTTTTGTAAGAAACTTTTCATTTAATGGTGTTCCCTACATTTAATTTTATGATTGTTAGGTTTTTCCCCATTAGCAATCGCAGATTGGTAGAAACACCATGAGTTTTCTCCTGCAGGACACTTCGAATGTTGAGGTTTAGCATCTGTAGAAATGCTATGCAACAATGTAGCATATATTGCTGTTTTCATAGCATTTCACATCCCCTTTGTTTCTCAAAATAGCCTTTTTGGTAGTAAGTAGTTAATTTTTAATCGTGGCTTCTTTCAAACTACCATGAGCTTTACCACCTAAAGAAATACCTTGAGCACGACAGTCTTTTACAGTAGATCTCAAAAAGCTGTTCCTAACCGCTTACTAACATGATTAATACATTCTTCCTTTTTTATCACAATGTTGTGGTCCATACACTTTTTTCTCGCACAAGTAGTTAAACGTTTTACAATCACCATCGGATAATACTGTAATATAACGGAATCCAAGTGATGTGGATCTTTTCCAATGAAGGTTAATGCAGCCCATTTCCATTGATGTAGATGAGCCCAAGTGATTTATATCACATTCGCTTTTATGTCCTTCATACCATATGCTGAATTCAGCACTTGACTGTAGCCTAGCTTATTTTTTGCCCTGGAAGCAATGACGACACACCTTACTCATCACTTCAAAGTCAACAACATATCAAGAGCATATCTATAACACATCCTACACCGATAAGTGAGTGTGTGACCACGAAGTTAGCCACGTTCCATCACTAACACTTAAGTCTGTGATTTCAGCTCCATTCTCGTACACATTTTTAATTTCTCGGTGGATTTCCGCAAATATGTTTTCAGATGCCAGAGTATATGCATTATCCAGCCGTCTCTCACACTACACTTCCCATATGTAGTTGATGAAAAAGGATCTATATTCATCACCATACAAAATTTTCTATAGCTGAATAACCTTTTCAATATGTGAAAAAGCTTGAGTTATTCTCAAATTCACATCATGGCTGGTCTGAACAGACTTTAGAATGTGTTTACAACAGTTTTGTTTTGATCACAAGTGCTACACAATAGTTTTAAATTGTATGAAAATCCCAACGGCTCAAGCTCCAGTTTCAAAGTTTGTTTTCACAATATTGGCACTTTGCACTTCGAAGAAGATTGTTAGCTTAGTTTAAGATCACCAATATATAATTTCTAATAGCAGGGTATCCTTTTTTACCACAGTGTTCAATTTTTCCAGGCGTACATTTGAAAAACTGAATTTTTGTTGCTTCACAATCAACTTTCGCTTTACACCATCGCTTTTTCATTCATTTGCAAAGCACGTACTGAACGTTTTCTAAGGGCATAATTGAGATAAGAAATAATAAAATGAATGAATGTATGATTGAAGTAGCATTAAAAATTATGATTGAGTAGCATTAAAAAATGCTGTTTTAGGTTTCTATGAAGTTAAAAACTAATGAAACTAAAAATCACACAGCAAGCGAAAATGGCAAGCTAATGTAAATAAACAACTTTGCTTTGATAGTTACAGTCACAGCTTAACGGATTCCTCTGCTTCTCTGTAGTTTTTAATGTAAAATAATGGATTTATTCACAAAAGCAAAAATGTAAACATTGAGAGGTGGGCGTGGCATTTAAACTGCTGACAGAGCTGTCAAAATATTTAAAATGCATTTACTGCGTTTAAAATAATCAGATCGTTTCAAAACTTCCCTCAATTGTACCAAAGGTATCAAACTACATTTTAAACTAAAAATTGAAAAATCGATATTTTCATCGATTTTAGGTTTTTTGAAGGTGCCAAGTCCTCTTAAATAATCACTACTGTGCTATTCAGGAAAAAGCCTACGATTTAAGGTAAATGAATTAAAGCTGTGTGAATCATAATTAGCAGTTTTAGAAAATATGGAAAACAAAATTAAACATTTTTAGCAATATATGCAACAACAATTTATGAAATTAAACACAACTGATTTTTGTAAGTAACTTTATTCATCTTTCTATTTTTCTAAATAATTGTTATCATTTGATTACGCCTAAAGTACAACTTTTAAATTTTAAACTAAAATATCTTAAAACAAACCAAAATGATTACAGATCATTGTGCATGAATCAAGTGTTAATATTCAAATTTCAAGCCGGGTAATTCAATCACTCCATGTTAAAAAAAATATTAACAATAAAGATAATTTTGTTCAAATAAGGAGAAAGATATCTTGGCATAATCAAGTTTTCTAATTTATCATGCTGGGGATTTAATCTTTTTTCTCCTTCATTCAGTCTCATCTTTTTCTTCAGGACAATGATTTTTGAGAAATATATTAAAATTACATTCACAAATATAATGTGCTTTAAATGCTGGAAAGATATTTTTTTTTTTTATCATGCTTTACTGTTCGAGGGTTGTCTGAGATGAGCATTTTTTTCTTGTCTGAGTTGGTACGTGATTATCGGTGATGCCCCAACCATTTCAAATCAGTTAAATCTGCATAGAGGTAATGTGATTTTATCGACCTTGACTATAACTTACTTGTTTGATTGGTTTTGGTGCTTCCAATTGTCCAGTTATGAGATTTTCAGTGTAACCGATTGTGATTATAATTTTGTGTTACTTTTATTGTTCTGAGATGGTTATTACTCAAAAGGAAGCTTTCTAAAACAATCGATCTTAATGAACACACATCTATGACTGTGAAAATATAGCTACGGTTATTGGTGCAGGTAACTCAAGTGTTTCAAGGGTTTTAAGAACATTTAAAGATTCAGGAACATCGTTCAGAAAGAAAAAGGAAAATGTGGGCTCAAACGAAAAACAATCCAGAACTGATTACATTCTAATTAAAAATAGCAAATTAAGTTCAAAAAGGAATAAAAAAAACTTCAAAGGGTTTATTGAATTATGGTGTTACAGTGAGATCCTCGATTATACGGAAAATGCTTCTGAAAGTAGCCGCAAGACAACAAGACAGTGTAAAAAGCAATTTATAGTTCCGAAAAAAGAGGAGAAACGCTTAGCATGGACCAAAAGTACAGACTCTGGACTGTTAACGACAAGAAGAAGGTATTTTTCAGTGATGAAACATTTTATTTGTGCAGGGATGCTAATTAGGTTTAGTTAGACAAAGTGAAAAAGAAACTCTGTTACCAGATCATATGCAACATAATGTAAAACAACCTTCGGAAGGATTTTTTCTTTGGGGATTTTTTTACAATAAATGGCTCTGGAAATTTAGTTCCTCTTAAAGCCATGGTGCATTCTGTCAAATACAAATACATATTACGCCGTCAACTGCTGGATCCAATGAAACACATTTTGATCATTGCCTTTAACACAGTGCTTCTCAAACATTCATTACTTGCGACCCAATATTCAATTATAATTCTCATCGTGTCCCCTTTCCATACAACAATGCATTAAGTTAAATAATACTATACTTTGATGCTAAATTTATAATGCGATTGTAACCTCAAGTGCGTATATAAACGACTCGCTCAGCGTGTGCGTTTTGCCCTGACGTATATATACGTCTTTCCAAAGAACGATCTTTTCTGTGAACTGCTTTCCATAAAAATTATTCCGAAGGCATTTGGAATGCAATAAAATGATCTTGACAATGTTTGTGAAGGATTTACTTATTTCGAATGTAGAAACTTATTTTTACTTGAAACCAGCAAGCATTGGTTTGTGCTCATTAACTCCTTCCCCCCAAGCACCACATACGCTTGCCGCGTGTTACCCGGTAGTATTGGAGAGTGGATCACGTAATTTTTAATCAGCATTTTAGAGACTTATCATAAACCGTACAAATTTTTAAGATAAGTGTCAATGTTTGAATATAATTTATATACGACAAGCCCATTGGGTCACTAGTAATTATTAACCCTTGTTGTGTACTTGAAATTTTAACGACGTAAATTGGGGCTAATATTTTATATATTTTTTGTTTTTACACAACGTAACTCAGAATTTTATTTTTCACTTCATTAATTTAAGTATTTTCTCATACAATACGTTTTCTGTAACAGGATGAATTATTACATTTTGTTAATGCATTTGTAATTGCATGCCGTTTATTTCCAGTTAGAGCGAAAACTAGAATGATTTATTTTATTACATCAATATGAAAATAATTTATTTTTTTATTTATGAATTAGTGTAGTTGAATTCAACTTACAGTGCTATATATGCAATACACCTTAATTCTTACAAAAAATTTAGCCCTTTCTGAACTATACAAAGTAAATGAAACTTGTATATGTATAACGTATTATAAGATTTCAATAGAACCCTATATGTGTGGGTCGAAGAATACCATCTAAGCTTCTTAATAAATCGTGGATGCATTTAAATAAATCATGGGTGAAAATCACTGTTAAAAATTATGCGAAATGAATGTATAATCATTTAACTGCTGAGCATGATTCATTAAAGTCAATACTTCTATTAAAAGTCTATTATTGTAGTTTCATTGTATTATCTTTGTTACGTATCTTTTTATTTTATGTATTTGTGTCTTTGTAATTCATTTTGTTTATAATATTTCCTTATTTCGTAACTTCTCTCTTTTGTTTACTTTTTTATTTTATTTATCTTATTTTGTCTGTTTTACTTATTTCTGTAAGCCTCGTGTAATACTTCTGGTGCAGGGATTTTTAAACGGTTTTCAATTAAAAAAAGTCTACACGACTCGGGCTAACTGTTGAAACACTGGCATATACTTTGTAATATTACGTCAGGTCGTATAGATGTATGTATCATTCAAATGGTGGTGAAGAGAATACACAAAAACGTATCACGATTTGGCACACACCATTAGAACATGTCTACAAATTTAACAAAGCATCCCGCACGATTCGTTGACATATATCACGCCTGACCGCATAAAAACTTGCTCTAAATCAAGACTTTTGACACTGAGCTAATGGGTTCATTAGGACTGTAAATTGTTTAACAATACATTCTACATGAACGAGCTGATGTGTTCATAGCAATTCGTTTTTTACATGAATCCAGCAATAATATGATTCCATAACACTAGACGAAAACTCGTCTGATGTCAAAAGTTAAATACATTATGAGTAGTGAGCTTTTTAAGAATCTTGCAGGCTGAAATCCCAACTGGTCTGATGCTCATTGGATACCATGAGCAACCCTGAATTAAGGAATTGTGGTTTCTTTGAAGAGAAAAGGCACTACCTTTTAGAAAATATACGCATGTTGATATCCTTTTTCGTGTAACACAATTTTGTAGTTGTAATTAGGAAAGGCAATGCCCATTTACATGTTGCTCGGAATGTCCGATATTTCTTTATATTAGAACAAAGTCGCTCTCCTCCATGGTAAAACCTTTTTTACAGGTATTTCATATTTGTGGCATGTCTGTAGACTATATCGACTTTGCGACTCCTTCTTATAGGTTATATAGCAAAAAAGAGAATTAAACTTTTGGAGGTAAGAGTAAGGTGTTCCTTATTCATATTATATTTTTTTAACGTTTAGGATTCAGTTTTCAAATAAAATGCTGCATTTTGTAGACGTAAAATGTATAGTTTATTGAAATTATTATATTCTCTCCAATAAAAGTTAATGATGATAAGAATAATGGAAAAAGTGCTAAAAATATCATTTCAGAAGGTAGAAAAATTAAAGAAATGTATGCATACATAAAAAAAAGAAAGTAAAATTAAATATATATGTGGCATGCAGCCAAAAGCAAAACACAGTCTTCGCGCGCAGGCGCATCAAAGTAAAAGCAGAACTGAAACTGTAAAAACAGAGACTCTTGAGAAAAAACTTAGAGTTAGAGAGAGAAGAGAGAACGCGAGAGGTGCGCGAGCAGGCGTTACCTTCTGAATATCATCGTCAAACTTATCTGTAAAAACTTATCTACCTTTTAATTAATTTTTGTTTAATGTTAAATAAACCATAAGAGAGAAACGTATTGGACCCCTTGTTGTCTCCCACAAATTATGGGGGCTCGGCCGCGATCGATAAAATTTCGATTTTGAACCAAAGTCTGGACAATGAACAACAGCGTCCGTGAAGGAGACGCGCCGCCATTTTTCGGAAACTTCGTTCAACCTGTGTAGAGGTTGAATTTTTCAACTTCATTCCGCCTGTGTAGAGGTCGGAACAAATAACAAAATAACCTGTGTAGAGGTGTATTTTTCAACGAACCATCGACAAATATTCCGCCTGTGTAGAGGTCGGAACAAATAACAAAATAACCTGTGTAGAGGTGTATTTTTCAACGAACCATCGACAAATATTCCGCCTGTGTAGAGGTTGGAAAACCCATCGACGAAAATTCCGCCTGTGTAGAGGTTGGAACTAACTCAGCTGTGAATAGATCCGCCATGTGTAGAGGCCGGAACTACAATTTCAACGATATTACCTGCGAAGAGGTGAAATCAGTGGAATCGAAACGTTTTTCATTGGATACATCGTACGTGCGAGCAACAAGGGAGCCAGAGAAAAAAAGGTAGGATCTTTCTAAATTTTTCTAAAATGTATAAAAACGCTCTTAAAGAGGATCTCATAAGAGTTGTTGAGGAGCTAGACGGTACTGTGGAAAGTACTGACACTATAGTTAAACTAAAGACTAAAATTGAGAACAGTAGTACATTTGAAAGTGATCCAGATTTCGTTAAAACTTTAATTCAAAACTGTATAGATGAGAGAGTATCGCAAAACGAAAGAGAGGTAACTTCAGAACAAAAAATTGAGCTCGCGAAACTTCAGTTAGCAAAATTAGAAAAAGAAATCGAACTTCAATTGGCTAAAAATAAAGCATTAAGTTTAAATCCTGCAGCTAAAGTCGAAGAAAAACAGTTCGAAACTAACATAGAAAATATGATAAAAAGTATAAAAACTTTATCTCTTCCTGTTCCCACCAGATCTGAAAATTTTAATCTGTTCTTCCAATCATTAGAACGCGCATTTTTAACCAAGAAAATAAATGACGAATATAAATCTGAAATTTTAATAAATCTTCTGGGCGAAAGAGCTCATAACGTCTTACTGTATATTAAAGAAGAGGAATTAAATGACTATGAAAAACTAAAATCTATAGTACTCAGAGAATTCCAATTAACCCCTCGCGAGTGTTTAAACTCATTTAAAAATGCTGTAAAATCATCAGGCGAGACATACATCCAATTTGCTGCAAGATTGACGGCAAACTTCCAATATTATTGTTCGTTAAGAAAAGTTAATTCCTTTGAATCTCTATGTGATCTTATAATTTCTGATAAATTATATGAAACTTTAAATAAGGAAACTGCAACTCATATTGGCATTCGAGAAGCAGAAGATTGGTTTAGGCCTATTGATTTAGCTAAAGAGTGTGATATTTATATTTCATCTAGAAGCGGATCACATAAAGAAATTCCTATTACTTATGGATATACCCAAGACCCCTTTAAAAATAAATCACAAAACTTTAAACCAAAGATTAAAGAGAACTATCCCCAATATCATGAAAGAGAAAATAAAAATTGCTATATATGCGGTGATTCATCTCATTACGCAAGAGACTGTAAGAAGCGTTTTAAATCTAAAGAATCTAACAGCCACATCCGTAATAAAATAAACGTGAATACTTTGAAAGTCGAGAGCGAAAAACAAAATAGCGATGAGATGCGCAAATCTTCAATACGTAAACATTTTTGTGGAAAATCAGCCCGTAACAGCATTGATTGATTCAGGTTGCCAGATCCCAGTTTTAAATTCCTCACTAATTAGAGTGCAAACACCTTCCGAAGAGATCATAACATTAAGTTCATGTTTTGGCGAACAGCGTATGGTAGAAGTTAAACCCATAAATATTTCTCTTAATCAACACTCTCCTAGCTTAAGTGTGAGAACGGCAATATCACCGACCTTGACCGAAGAATTTATTATACATCCCAGTGTATATTCTGAAATAAAGAAACTAGGCCACGCAAAGAGCGATGTTTTATTGAGTGAAAGTGGATCCTCTTTGAGTGCAGATTGTGGTGTTTCTTTTCCAAATGTTTCTGTTTCAAATGTGATAGAAAACTCTAGTTATGATTTGCCACATGTTAAAAACTTTAATACTAGAAATGATTCGAGTTCTCTAATTAAGGATTATAAATGTAATAAAATTAAGATTACTAAGTTAAAATTGAGTATTGTAAGAGAAAAATGTTCTGATATAGTATTGTGTAAGAAAGCCAATGGTGCCATGAAAACGAGTTCCGTGGAATTTATCTCCCGCTCACCTAACCCTTTACCTATGAAGAGTGAACATCGACGGTTTGTGTTGCTCCGAAAAATTTTTGAGCCTTGGCAGTGGAAACGAAGGAAAAAGAGAAATCGTTTTGAACAGACGTCCAGAACTCTACAGAGGAAAATATCGATGCGTTCAACCAAAGATCAACTTGTTAAAAAAGACGTTCTTATGCCTGTGAAACACAATGTTTTCCTGTGGAACCTTCCGGATGTCGAAGAGGTGCCTTCACATGATGGAGAAACTGTCTAGTTCAGAAAAATTATGATATGTTTAATCTCTATATATTTGTCGTATAGTCCTTGTCTGTTCCGTTTTTTTTGTATGTTTCAGATTCTCCTCTGGTCTCCATGGAAATACCGCTGCGGACAGCGTACAGTCAGGCTGGCCGTTGTGGCATGCAGCCAAAAGCAAAACACAGTCTTCGCGCGCAGGCGCATCAAAGTAAAAGCAGAACTGAAACTGTAAAAACAGAGACTCTTGAGAAAAACTTAGAATTAGAGAGAGAGAGAGAGAGAACGCGAGAGGTGCGCGAGCAGGCGTTACCTTCTGAATATCATCGTCAAACTTATCTGTAAAACTTATCTACCTTTTTAATTAATTTTTGTTTAATGTTAAATAAACCATAAGAGAAACGTATTGGACCCCTTTGTTGTCTCCCATATATATATATATATATATATATATATATATATATATATATATATATATATATATATGGAGACAAAAATTAACTTCTTCATGTTTCTTGCAAGGACAATGTTAGAGGAATGGTAATAAAAATTTCTCACACTCCATTCGAATCATTTCACGGAATAAGTATAAAATTAAAAGAAAACAGCTATAAAACTAAGTAATAAAATGATATTTTTATGCTCAAAAATATAGCATGTTTATTATACCATAAACGCATTGCATTGCATTGAATATTGCTCTGCTGTACTTATGCATGGCCCCTGCTTCAAAATAAAAAAAATGTCTATTCCAGCCCTTACACCCTGATTTCTATTACTTATTAAAAAAAAAGTATAAATTCTCAAAAAAGAGAAGAAATAAAACAGCCTACTTCTTAAAATATCTGACACCCACGTCTTCAAACGTTCTACCTTGCTGATATTCTAAACATTTTAATTAATAAACCTTTTGGATCGAATATAAACAAAGATTTTGCATTTTCCCAGTAAGAGTGCAAACATAATTGAAATTAGCCGTTAAATCTCAGGCGCTGCTAATTATTCATCTATATATTCATAAATACTCGAAAGTATTGTTTTAATTAATATACGGAGATGAACGCAAAGCTTCAGAGGAAAATTAACTGACCTGAGTTGAAGTTTAATTGAAGTGCAAATTAATGTTTACAAAATTCCGCGTTAACACGTTATAAGCTATTTCTGTATGTGACATTTAAACTTGAGTTATGGCACTTAATTTCCTTGCATTCTTTGAAAATTTCGGTTAGATGCCTTCATTTAGAATCATTTGGCTAATCCAGATTTTATCACATGCATTGATATTTCCTTAGGTAATGGCATTTTAAAACTTAAAATACACATAACTGTACTTTATTGGTTAAATATCTTCTTTGCAAATGTGCGTGTGTATACAGTTAAAACATAAACGAATTCTAAAGCAATATTTTTACATTACTACTTTAATAGATTGTAACTTCCTCACCTAAAAAACATAATTTTATTATATAAGT
>BMAU01005219.1:0-88080 GCA_019973935.1 Trichonephila clavipes
CTCGTATGGCCAGCACGTTCTCCAGATCTAAACCCCGTTGAAAATGTGTGGTATGCTTTGGGGAGGCAAGTTGCTGGTCGAAACTACCCTCCGACAAACAGGAACACCCTCATCCATGCACTCACAGAGGAATGGGATAAATTGCCTCAACAGCTGCTGGATAATGTTGTACAAAGTATGGTACGACGTGTGGAATGTTGTATCACACTCCACGGTTGACATATCCCGTACTGATACCTTTTTTAAGGTGCCTGCTGACTTTTAGATGCATTGTTCCATTTCTCCGTAGCAGATCAAATGAACATTTTTTTTTTTCTTTCAGATGGTTCACAGCTTTTGTACTCTCCAGAACAATAAATATTCTTTTATTCTAATGTCTGAACAGTGTGGCAACTATATTTTATCCTACTAGGCCTCATGTCTCGCTTAATGTTATGCTACATAGAAATGTGTGATCCGTCCTTAGCAATTGTCCAGCAGTATATATATATATATATATATATATATATATATATATATATATATATATATATATATATATTTATATATTGGATTATATATATATATATATATATATATATATATATATATATATATATATATATATATATATATATTTTATATATTGATTATATATATATATATATATATATATATATATTCAAAGATTTTTTATTATCTCAGAATATACTACATTTATATACCTTTATACGATGTTTTAATATAAAAGTAATTTTGCTCAATCCGTTTATACATCAAACAAGTTAAGCCATGCTAGATTTCTTGATACCTAAAATCTGCTTCTTCAGATTTTTTTTTTTTTATGTTTGATGGAAATTTGAATAAAATGATATTTCTGAAATTAACTCTTATATAAAATTGGACAAATCTCTTGTATAAATTGTGACCTGTAAAAAAAATGAAAAGCGAATACACGCAATTTGAGGTTAGTTATGAGAAGCAGCGTATACTACATGTTTTAAATTTATACAGAATGATTTTGTCGGTTGAATATTTCTAAAACTTCACTACTAATTTCTGATGTGCGATTTAATTTTTATGTTTCCTAAAACATATATAAAGGCTCGAATTTGATATCATTATACCTAATTACATAGTTGTGCAGGTTACCGGCACAAAAAATATATCGAAAAATCGTCACTGGTATGACTTTAGATTTAAGGCTCGCGCATCATTCGTTTTTTTTTTTTCTTCTTTCATAATTTCGATCCTCAAAATCTTCTCTCTCAAATGATGATTCGTTAGAAAATATTTGATGCTCAGAAAAAACGCATCTTTGAAGGTTTATAGCAAATGTTTACGTATTGAATTACATATGTGACAATCACACGTCTGCAAGGAATTAGTAAATATATATATTAATAATAATCCAATCAAAACAAATTACCTAGATGTATCTCTGTATATTAAGGATTTGAAACTACATACTAATATTTATGATAAAAGAGATGCCTTTAATTTTAATATCATCAAAGTGTCTTACTGGAATTCTAATTTATCAATATCTATATATAGAAATATTATTTTTAACTATATTTATCGCAATAAAGTATTAGTTAGCGATAAAGCTAATATTTTTTTAAATCTTAAAAATTTTTTAATCACTGTATTGAACATGGATACCCTGCTAATTTTCTTTGTAACTATATTTATAATGATTTTTGATACAATTTGTATTAATGTAATTATTTACTGTTATTATGTTTTGTAATTTTTTTAAATTTAGACAATATCTAATTTATCCTACAATTATTAAATAGATGGCACCACATGCTTGCTTTTTTTTAAATCTTTAATATATATTTTTCAGAGTTTCTTTTATAATTTACGCTAATTTTATGATTTTTATTTTTATGATTTTTTAAAAGTATATATATATATTTCTTATTATCGTATATCGTATCGCAATTAATCGTTTCTTATATCGTATCGCAATTAACTTTATGCGGTTCTGCTCTCCCTATTTGGCGGGAACACGATACTGAACTCTTGGCCATCGTTATAAATCCGTTTTAGTAGGTTATGTTTATGTTCATATATTCTTGTTTAATGACTTAATATTTAAATTTTACGTATAGAACTCTTTCCTTTCCTCTTGGTACATAGTATGACAAATTACAGGTGAAGGTTGGCGCCGCAAAACTTGTTTAAACCTGCAATCCTGGTTCCTAAGGCCAGGAATTTGTCTTTATACTGTGTGCCTACTTCCTACTTTTAGTTATCTTAGGTTTATAACTATATGATTATTTTTATATTTTTTTTTTTTATATGTATATGTATATGTGTGTATAAATTTATATATATATGTGTATGTATATGTATATGATTATATATTAAAAAATTCTTATATTGGATTATTATATATATATATATATTTACCATATAAGATATATATATATATATATATATATACAATATATATATATATATATATATATATATATATATATATAAGATTAAAAATACGATTAAAAATTACAAAATAAATTTATTAAAGTTTATGTTGATAATGTGCCAGGAAATGTTGCCTTCATATGTAAATACTATTATAATTTAATGATCAGCAAATTTTTATTAATAATACAGCTTTTTATTAAGTCATCAGTTTCTTATAAAAAATAAATTATAGCATTTTGGTCCAGTGTCGGGTGGTGCCCATCATTCTCGTATTAGGTTCCAATACGCTGTCCAATAAATTCTATTCATACTGTCTATTTTCTGAAAAAAAAACAGTAAAAGATTAATTATTGAATAAAAAAAACTAAAGTTTATTAATAAAACTAATTATCAATAACAAATACTTACTTACAATTTACTGAATATATACATAGAATTATAATCAATAAAATAAGAGGCATTTTGTTGGGGCCGAACGCAACTTGCGTCCTTGTGTGCGCCATTGTCTACTCTTATGCTTGAAAAAAAATAATATAATTTTCAAATATAAGTAATTTGGGCTGTTTAATACTAGTGTTCTCTGATTATTTAGCATATTTAAGAGTTTAAACTACGTTAAAAAAGTCTTTCGGTATTTTTGTATTACGAGAATATTTTAGACCTTTGTGTACAGACGGTACTTTAAAAGTGTATCAATTTAATTAATTAGGTATAACGAATTAAATTTCCCAAAGTTGAGCTTCATATTTTATCTATGTATATCCCTTAAACTTCAATCTATTGACTCAAATAAAAATATTGAGCGAAAAAAATTGTAGTAAATCATAATGCGGTAGATACACGCAGTTTTAAATATTTTTTTATATATATATTTAGCAGTTTATTGCAACGAATACCACGCATTTCGCAAAATTTTCTATGAGAAAATGCGCCACAACTTTTTTAGTTATTGTATTTATATTTTAGATTGTAGTTCATTGCTTTTTACGTGTGTTAAATATGTTTGACAAAAATATTAAATGTATGATTTTGAATTCTATGTAGAGTGTTTTGAACTTCAGTATAATTTTCATCAAGTTTTACGTAATACATTTCATTTTAATAAATTTACATCGTCATATAATTTTCTGATTGGTATTTTTAATTAATTTAAATCATAAGCACCAGCCAATTTACTTAAAATTACTAAGTGCATGGCGTTTTAGAAGATTTCTCTCTGTACGTAGGCAGCTACCATAAAACTATCCTTCTGGATTTGAGACTTGTAAAACAAATTCCTTTAATGATATCTGGATTGTTTCCATAAGCAAATAAATTCATAATTCAACTGCACAAAACAAGATTCAAAGGAAAATGTACAAGACTGTCTTCATAAGACATAAACGTAGGTGAAATAATGAATATATATTTTATAGGTGACATCATGAATGTAAAGAAATAAATAAAAGCCTCCATTACACATTCTTACTTATTTTTACAAAAAATAAATCATTATTTACAAAAGGGAAAATATAAAAAACACCCAATTATCGGTAAATTTTCGATATACTTTTTCAGTCTGCATTTTGTTGAGTTCAATTTTTGTTTTGAGTCTGCACCGCTATCTTTCTTTTACTTAAGCTTACCATTACGGAAAAATTTCTTGTCATTACAGTATTTGAATGAGGTACATTTTGAGAAGTTTTCGAAAGCGTATGTCATTAGAAAAACTTGACCAGTCTAACGAGTTTGGGTATTTACGGTAAAAAAGGGTATTTTTAAAAAAATCGAATAGAAACAATTAAGTGATCTAACATAAGCTTTCCGCTTCAGACGAAAGATAAAGCAATCCACATAACAACAGAGTATTTGCATGTTCTTAAAAAAGGAAGATAAATTAATGCAACGGTTTTATCTTTGAATCCATTAGATATATTTTTAATCCCTGTTCGAAATTTATTTTTTGTAAACAAAAATAATAAAAAATATAAGGTTCTTATAAATACCATTTACAATGGTTTTCCACATTATTTTGCACTTTCCTAAGCTAATTTACATATATGAAAAAAATAATTCACTTAACTTAAGTTAGTATAATATTGTAGAATTTTTTAATTTGCTGCAGTACCTGAATGATTCAGGAGAGGTTTTGTGATTTTAGTTGAACATTTGTAAAGTTAATTCAAATACACACGACATAATCATCAATAGTTTTGCTACCTCTTCTACTTAATTATTTAAATTTTATACAATTTAAATACTTGTCTGTGATTATTTTTCTTAAAAAATATATAGACGTAACTAAATGGAATTTTATATTGTATATTAATTTGTTGCTCTTTTGCAATAATAATTCCAAACTTGTCAAAAAGCTTATTGTGTCAAAGGACAAAATTATAATTTCATTACGAGACAAAACCGATGATTCTCAAAAATGTGAAAATTCCGGCTGAGAATAACATTTTATTTTTTAAAAAATAATAAGTTTTACAAAGTTTTTAAAATATACGCATCCTAAAAGCGTCATTTATTCAATATAATTAAAAAACTCTATTGTAGCTTTTTTAAATATAAAAGCCGTTATAAATAAATATACTTTAACTACAACGGAAGAAGTTTATTTTCCCATTCGGTTGTTTTATTATTCGCAGGTAGTGCATTTCCTTCAAGGAACTTTCACATTGAATTTTATATTCAATGACGCTTTTTCAAGATAAGATATAAAATCGATCTGACATTCCAACAGAAACAAAATTTAATTATACCGGCAATGTTTCTGCTTAAGTTGAGCTACTAAGTAAATAACCTTGCAGCATCATAAGAATTACTATTCAGTGTTACATTTTTATTTAACTTTTCTGAATATTACGCATCATGACATACGTTATAAACTTTGATCATTTTGTTTTGTGCAAAAGTTCCGCTCTTTTCTTAGATTGGTTTAGTTAATAGATCTAAAGATTTCAAAGATAAGTCTGTTATTTTCTGCCTACATATGGATTAGATGCTAATCATGTATGATAGATATAATCTTGATTTAATTACATTTTTCACCTTCTTTTTAGAAAGAACTAACAGAAAATAGAAGGAAACGGAAGACTTGTTTATTGATTTGTTTCATCTTTTTGTAGTATATTATCCTCGTAATTGATTTTCAGCTATCTCTTTCACTTTAAAAGTTATTCCCTTATTTCAATTTTCGTACGTTTAATAGTTTCTGATCTCAGTTTTAAGGCCTTTTTCAATAAGAAATAAATTTTAAATGTTGAATACAAAAATATTTTATAACTGTTACTTTGTGTATATTATGTTCGAAAATTGAGAATCAAGTCTTATATTGTATGATATTATTTCCGGTACTAATTTTATTTTGTTTCAGATTTAGAATATTAACTCGATTCGTCTTAAACTAAAATTGGTTTATTAAATTGCCCATCTTTGTGAAAGAATCTTTTAAATACAAGTTGTACTATAATATTTAACTTTCTTTATATAAAAAATATGTATTTAATTTCATTGTGACCAATTAATAAGCACGACGGATAATCGTGAAATGTTCATTATTGCTGAAAATATCCGAGATAAGGAAAACTTATTTTTGAGTAGAAATTCCTAAAAAACTTGTAAAAAGAATCCATAGTTTTTTTGTTTTTCTCCCGGCTTTTCCCGACCATTCAAAAGCCTTCATTGTAGAACTGATCAAATTGCGTTGGAAACCATTCTTTCATCATTTATCATCAAATTATTTTTCATGCCTTTGGTCATGCTTGCAATGTTTTACGTGTGTGTGTGATTCCGAAATTAAGACAAAAAATCATTTGCAGCAAGATTGGAACCATTGGCACACGTAGCAAAATTTTAAAGTTATGTCAATTTGAATCATCAACCTCACATCTTAAGTGAACATTGTAGACCAGAAGACGAACAACTTTATTAATCATACTGCTTTTTCTTAATTAGAACGTAGCACAATTTATTCTGCAATATTAATTAATAGACAATAGCAATGTTCTGACCATTCTATAGATTGTCTATGAAAATGCATTGCATCGACGAGATATTTTTACTATGGAAAAAAACTTAGTAATTATAAATACAAAAAAAGACAACCTCACGTTAAGAAAGAATTATAAAACATGTAAACGATTTTTGCTCTATAAGTAGAACACATAATATTTGGATTCTAAAAGGCTTCAGTGGAAGTTAGCAAAATCGACAGTTTAGAAGCAAGCTTGCTTGAAAAAAAAACGACCGAAAGTTCTCGCGCAAGGTATCACATACTGAAGGGAGTTTACACTCTGTTTTTACCTTTTAAATTGCATATAAAAGTTAAAAAAGGAAGAAAAGTATGAAATATAATGTGTTCGTTATATTTTTCACACGTAATTCTAGTTTCTACGTTCTTTTTATAAGGGCATTCAATACATTGTTTATGTACGCCTTTAATTTCGTCGTGAGTGAGTGCGATGTTTTCTCTGGATCTTTTATTTTTTTTTAATCAGGATCTTTTTAAAACTAAACATTTAGTAGTAAATTTCTATATTTTTTATATTCAAAAACTTTCGAATTTCTTTATTTATTTTCTCTTATTGTTCCAGAAATACTTTTTTTTTCAAAAATTCATCTGGAAGTAGATAAGATGTGTACCAGATACGTGCTTTAAAATCACGTTCTTTCAAAATGTTTATGTGTCTCTTCTTATAAAACATTGGATTTCAACAGTGTATCTCTCTTCTAAATTGGGATCGATTTCAGTGGAGGAATCATACGCGTGCTGGTATACACTTCATCATTTGATTCTTCCTCATTGTTACCGCGGAGAGAATTTCATCATCCGAACTGTTGTACTACTTGTATTAAATACTGTATCTTTTAAATTACTTAACCTTTTGAGGACGGCTGGCCTATCTAAAGGCCAAAGGGAACAGAACCTTAAAAGACGGCACTGGCCAGTGTAGCGGCCATGCAATGCTTTCCCCTCTTAAGGTATCTGACTACGTTCGGAAATGTGATTTTGCAAAAGCAAATAAATGGATAATTTTCATGATATTTAGTGTCAATTAGATTATAATATATGCATAAAATTGTTTTAAGGACCTTCTGACAACAATTTATTTAAATACAATATTTTGGCAAACAATTAACTTAGATTAATCTTTTTTTCCAAATGTTCTCCTTTTGTGAAAAATGCTTCCAATATAATAGTTATTTGCCTGTATATAGCTCAGATCTCTCGACAGAGGCTCAACTAGAATTTTTGAAATATACAACTTAGAAGTGGGTTTATTCATATTTTACGACAACATAGAGGAGCAATTTTAGGAAAAAAAACGCCAATTATTATTTCAATTGGTGGTAACTCTGAAAATAATGTGAATTTTTCAAACATTCTAGTTGAGCCTCTGTAGAGAGGTCTGGGCTATATACAGGCAAAATATTATTATAATATAACCATTTTTCACAAAAAGTGAACATTTGGAAAAAAGATTATTCTAAATTAATGTTTTGCCAAAATATTATATATAAATAATTTTTTTTGTCAAAATGTCAAACAATTTTATGTATGTATTCTAATCTGAGTGACACTAAATATCATTAAAATTATCCATTTATGCACTTCTTTAAAATCACGGTTTCGAACGTAGTCGGATACCTTAACAGCTTTCAAAACAGCTTGAAGTCTATTATTTCCTGGAACTTCATTTACTTGGTCGATTTCTTTTGTATTTAAAAGGGAGGGGAGATACAGTTACATCTTTCACCCTTATCTAGAAATCCCTCTTTTTTTTCCCTTATGCTTAAATTCTCACCAACGGAAAGTGCATAGATATTTTTGTAAGCGATTTTGTCATCTCGATTACTTAATCATTTCCTTTTTAAATTAATGTAATTCTTTTTTTATTAAAAAAGATAGCCTTAACGTAAAGAGGACTTACCACTGAAGAGATTCAGGAAGTTTTAGCTGATTTAGAAGATGAAATTTTACATGATTCTGATTGTGAGTTAGAAAATAAGGAAGATGATTTAGATCAATCTCTCTCTCTCTCTCTCTTTAAATTTGAGTCCAGAGCTTGAAGTTGTGTGTTCCGAAGAACAATGTAAAATAGTCTGGGACGAACCACAACTAACCCATAAAGTAACAATTTTTACCTTTTACAAGAAATCATGTAATAAAAAGAGTCGCTGTTCCGTGGGTAGATCTTAGTGATCGTATGGCAAACAGCTATATATTTGATCGTAAAAATAAAATGCACCAAAAACTTTTTTTTTTTTTTTACAAGATTTGACCGTATTAAATGCATTTATATTGTTCAGAATCAAAACGGGAAAAGGCCTATGGCATAAAATATTCCGATTAAATATAATCAATCAACTTTGGCAAAGTGAAAATAATCTAATAGTTTTTACGAGCCCTAAACCAAATTTTAGCAACAATAGACTTCAAAAAAACCAGCATTAGCCTGAATTTAAAAAAAAAGTTCAACGACGCTGTGTTCTGTGTACGTCCAAAGGTGTAAGGAGACGCCCTTCTGTTTCGTGTAAATTTTGTAATGTAGGATTCAGTGTAAATTGTTTCGAAGAATACCAAGTAAAAAATATCAATATATGGTGATCAATATATGGCTGATTTGCTGGAGCTCATTTTCAGTTTATTTTTTTAATTCATCATTGTATTCGTTTGTATTTGTATTATAATTCTTCTATATTTTTATAGCACCTAAAAATGTCATTGGATTATTAAAAATAATTTACATATTTTGATATATATATATATACATGCTAAGAAAACTAATGAGAATTTCAACTTTATTCTATAAATTTGAGTATTCCGTAATAGAAATTAATTAAAAATCATTGTTTTCAAAAAGTCCCACACTAATAAAAATCGTAATAGTGCATTACATATTTCCCATATCTGTTCCTTTTTGCTACAATTAGAAATTTTTTACTATTTTGATCTGCTTACATTCATACGTATAAGAACTGTAAAAAAAAATTTGTAAAATCTTTTTTAACATTTTTAAATAATTTTGCTTATAATAAATAATTTTATTTCCGTTTGGAAATAAATAAATTATGTAACATCAATTTTTATTGTATAAAAATTTCTAACTAAGGATAAAATTTATTTTGTTGTTAAAATATGAAATTATTGGATTATTATGTTCAACTAAAACAATAATTAATTATTGGGAAGTAACTTTTTAATTTCTAATATGTATTTCTCTTTGCTTTATTATTCAAATGATAATATACCTATATTAGTATTACTAAGAAATATATATGTTACATAAAAATTTTATTTTCGTAGTTTATTCAAATATGTGTTATAACTTTAGCTGGTGATTTATTAAATGATGTTTATAATAATTTTCATACTAAAGAATATCATTGCGTATTTTCTTAATGCATGTTGTTGTTTTTTACCAATACACGCATAGTTCTCTCTCTCTCTCTATGTATCTGCCAAATTTAAAAATACTTCAGTTCTACATTTTTATTAATTTTTATATCTGTAAAACAACTTAAAAATATATTTGTGGAGAACTTTAAGCAATTTTTGCATTCGATTTTTGATGAAAATTTATGCATTATTACAGAATGTATTAATGTACAGAAACGTATTTTTACTGTTATCTCACGTTATTCTTAATGAAGAAATTTTTAAATGTTATTTCGAAGCATAAAAAAACCCCTTTTTTAATCGTGTATAAACAACAAAAAACGAAAAAAAAATATATATATTTGCAACAACAAAAAGAGTTACAGAAATATTCGTTACAGATTCTTAAAATTATCCCTTTTAGTCCTTCAAATTTATTTATAAAATGTAAAAAAAAAACTAACTTCAACATTTTTTTATTATGACAATTAATGCTTAAAAGTTGAGTCTTCGAAACATTAACTATTGATTCCGATATTTGTGTCTCTCAAATTTGCTGAAAACATATATTACGAGCTCAGCATAAGAAAAATGCCCAGATTTATACAAAAACCTTAAAAGCAAAAATGAAATTCTTGTGTGCTTTTGAAATATATTATACTTTGAAAGTCCTACAGCGTTGGACTTCTTGATTAAAAAGAAAATTAAAGTAAGTTTCCTTTATAATAATAGTTACAAAAAAATTTGCAAAATGCTCTAAAATCTATCTGAAAAATAAATATAATGTAGTCTAATAGATAGTTATACTGAAGTAAAAAAATGGGTTTGTTTTCCTTTTTTTCCCGCCTAGTTATTCATGAGTCACACTTTTTACGTATAATAGTACAAAGAAAGGAGTGTTTGGGTGCGCTCTAAGGCTATTGAACGTTTGAAACTCCGAATACAGAATCAGATGGTTCTTGTAAATGAGCATGAAAGCAGGTTGTAAAATCTTTTATGTCGACAAAGAATGCGTTTCCCTCTTGACTATTGTTGATGCTTTAGGTTTTGGTCATTATTGATTATCGTATGCCTTATTTTGGTGTAATAAAATCTAGAAATGCACATCTGCCTTCTTGTAAATACTCCAAGGTTGCTTTCAAATAGCCGGAAAACTATTCTTCCTCTTGTTGCCGTAATAAATCTTTAGAGAGTGCATCTCCTTTTCAATGAAATTGTCATACATAGGATAAATAGAAACTATGCTGACTAAGAAGCCCTCTTCTACTTTGTGAACGTTATCAGGAGATTGAAAATAATCCTTCGGAGAACTGATATTGTGTTAGATTTTGAGAGATAAGGTAAAAAGCATCCATTCATTTAGGGCAGCGTTCCGCAACCTTTTTACCGCCACGGACTGGTCAACGTTTGTTAATTTTACCGCGACCCGCTTAGGGGAGGATGTTGATTGTTTACATTTTAGACTGTTTTGATTTAATAATTTTAATTTAATTGTGATTTCTTAATAAAATATAATTACACTAAAAATGAATATAAAATAATTGAGTAAGGAATATTAAGCGATTTTCATAAAATAAAACTCAAACCTAAGAAAAATATACCACAGTAAATTGAATGTTTCTTGTATGGACAGATAGTATTTGATCCCCGGACCGGTATCGTTCTGCGGACTGGGGGTTGCGGAACACTGACTTAGGGGACTGTCCAAGGGAAGTGGAGGGAGAGAGGGGGCGATATTTGAAGCTAAAGTCTTATTTTGTTTTGAAGAAAGTCAAAGAAAATAAAGAAAAAATTGTTGTAGTTGTAACCCGACTGCGGAATCCATGCATTGAAAGGTTTTTGTAATTGTTTTGGTGTTGATCGAAAGAGTTGGCTTTGTAGGAATGCATTGGCTCTATCTTATGCACACAAAATCACACACCAAAATCAGTTCATTATCGCACAAAAATCAGAGCAGTAATCTTAAAATTTAAGTAATATCATGCAATTATTTTGAAATTTTAAATAAAAGTAAGGATTATATTTAAAGGCTAAGAGTATATCTTTTTTTTGTACGAAAGGTGAAAATGAAATTTCGCCCCAATATGTTGTCCTTACTCATGAAATAAATAATTAAGTATAAATAAGAATACTATAATCATTTTACCTAAACAAGTTTACGGAGATGAATGCCGCTCCTTCGCAGCTTAAATATGTTTGTAGTATGTATGTATGTAAGTTGTATGCTTAAGTATGTATGTTTGTATTTTGTCTTTGATATCAGCTTATTGTTTGTGTTTTACTATCCAGTATTCTAAAAATTCAAAGCATTTTCTCTTTTTCACTAATGGAAATAATTTATTAATGTTGGAAAAATATAATTTTAAACTTCTAATATATATTTAAATAATTTTTATTTTTAGGAACAAGAGATAAATTGATAAATTATTAATATTTCATTTACGAGTTCTATTAGGGTCAAAGTAATAAGACGAACCTCGTAATTTAAATGATGATCAAGTAATGAGTATGATAGCCGAGCTAGAGCCCCCGCTTCTTATTTCCACACCACGGCAGCGTAAGGATTTTGATTTAATGCGTATCAACTCTGCTACACGATGGAGGCTCTAATCGTGACCGTTTTTTTAATAAAAACATGTAGAGACTACAATGTCGCAGTATTCAACAAGAGCCAACGTTTATAGGCTTAGGATATTCACATTTTATAGCATAATGCAAAACACCTAACTGCTATTCATCTCATTTATTTTCCACAGTAAATGTTTTATCATAATTTTCTGCATATATAAGAATAGTTAGATCAAAGTAAAATAAGATTTTAATTTTTGAAAAATGCGTTTTAATAAAATATAGATTTAATCTTAGGATTCGTCGAGTACTATGAATTCTAATGTATCACAATATAATGGATTATGGAAACATAAAAAATGACAATTATGCATCAAATCTATCATTCCTTTGTGAAAGATATGTATGGAAATTCTTAAAAGGATGTAATTTTTTATGATTTTTCTGGCATGTTTAAAAAAGAAAAACAAATATAAATTGGGTAACAAGGACGTTTCCAAAAGTCACATAGTTGATTTATAGCAATATCTTTATTATGTTTATGTTTGACAGATACTGTGAATAATTTAAGAGTTTTTAAACTTACTTCATTATCGATTTGAGATAGTCTGAATTTTACATTATAACATAAAGAGACATGATCAGCGATTTTGCTTTTTAGTTTAGTTTGTATTTTTGATTATAATTATGTGCAAATTATGAAGGATAACATTATTTACTTTTTGTTTCTAATTTGACTATTTTAAGTTTTAACACCAGGTTGTACCAAATTCCTGCATTTATAAATGAATTAAAATAAATTTAAAACACACATTTTATAATTATTTGAATAAATGTATTGAAAATTAAAACATAAAAAAAAAATCTTAAATAAAATCAATTTAATTTGGATCAGTTTATTGTACCTTTTTTCTACAATGATATAAACGTTTAATTTTTTAATGAAATCCTTTATATTATCACCACTGTTTTGTGCTATTTTTCTCAATTCTCTTAATATCGAAGAGGAAATCTAGGTGAAAAGCAGCTTAAATTGTAAGGATATAATTTTCTTTTTAAAAATGAAATAAATAAATTTCTTGAATTTTCTTGAAGTAATAACATTAGTAACTGGATTCTCCGAGAAAACATGTTTCCCTCAGAAAGGGAGACTATTTGTGTTTAGGGATTTTCTAAGCCACGAACACACACACACACACATCCCTACTATTCAGCGGAGTATCAACTATACTACCCTGCTTCTTTTGTCGCCGATGTATGGGGCCATCAAGCAGCTACAAAAAAGGTGAAAGTAAACTTTGCTGAAAGCGCCGTCTTTAAGGGTATTTTCTCACAAAAACCACCTTCTCCTAAAGGTTAAATATTGCATTTCTTCATCATAACTACAATAATTCACCATAGCATAAGAAAGATTTGAAACGTGCTCATGCATTCAGAACTGTAAAGATTCCCACGCTGGGTACCACATATCCGAAAAGACAATACCCAAAAATATATATTTAGATTTCACCTACGAGCTAAGCCCCCCTTAAAGGATATGACCTTAAAGTCAGGTACACAAAAAAGTATCCATTTTCAAAAGAAAAAAAATGAAGAAGCGTTGAAAAAGTTAGATGGTGAGTATGGCTTACCTTGCATGAGAAGTACCGGGTTAAATGTATATATTGGCTTGGTAGTAGGTCATGAGTAAAACCCCTTGAAAATATTGTTGAATCATCTGAAAGAGTGTAACTGTAGAGATTTAATTTAAAGAGATAGCAAGAGAAGTGTTACAAAATATATTTTTTTTACCAAAATTTAATTAGAGTAATCGTTCGTTACATTTTTAACACTGACAAGCGAAAAAAAGTTTGCCTTTATGAATTTATAAATTATTCTTAAGAAAGATAAGTTGGTTTTCATTTCAGAAATATATGTGTTTAAAAAAAAGTTATGGCAATTTTCTGTTACCTTCTAAAGTTTAAACCTGGATACCTAGGATCAAGACTTCACGAGTGGATACCAGAATTGAGATGATTAGCAGTCTTCATGTTTGTTAATGATGTAGGCATTTCTGTAAGTGAGGTAGTCCTTGAATCACGCATACTTCCACGAATTGTCACGCAGACTTCCTTTTATGAAAAGAGAAGTGAATTCTGCTTTTGCAATGAAATTTTGATTATCACGGTATATTAAGAGTGGTGTCATAAGCTACTGAAACAATGGGACTCTTTACAGATTATAATGTGGTTCATCTAACATCAATATTCCTTCAAGACAGAAATCTGTAAAATTCATTTTTTTTTATTTCTAATGGCAGATTATGAGCAGTTATTAACAGAGTTAATTAATTTACCCAGTACATTCACCGAAAGAAAGTATCTCCTTTTAGTGTGTCACTATACAGACGGATACCAATGATCACAATTATTTTTTACAAGAGATCTTTTACATGCCGTATAATCATACAAAATGGCCGCTGTCGATTTTATGCGTCATGAAAATCCATCGACTTGGGCTGGGGTTTAAGTGGGTAATATTTGCTTACTTAAAAGTTATTGTTGTTCTTAAGAGGGGGTTACACGTTGATTTACTTTTTTCATTAAATATGTGTGAATGGGACTTCATTTGTTTTGATTTGAACTTTATTAACGTCGCATTTTAAGATGCGATAAATATAATTTTTAACCTTTATCAAAGGTATGGAATGGAAAAATTTGCAAAATGATAAACACTACCACGCATAAAAAGTGATTTTACCATAAATCTATGAAGTTCTGTAATAAAATACAAAGTTAGCGTTCCTCTAACACAGCAAGTATGGTCATAGTAATCCCACCACTTCATATCAAGCAGGAATTTCTAAAAGAATTTGAGGAAGTTTTGGATTGATAAGGTAAGACATTTACGTTTGTTTGAGATCTGTACCCATCCGTATCAGATTCAAAGTTTAACAGAGTTTTGACTTATTCAGACATTCCTATAAATGACTGCATTGAAACTGCCTTGTGAAAAAAGAAATAAAAGAGGCATAATTTAAAACAAGTATGTTATGAAACATTTCTACATAAGAAGGAAACTATAAACTACACGAGGGAATTCAAAAGATGGTGATTGTTTTCTTAAATTTGATTTACCATATGTATTTAAATACGTTCTATTGCAGTTGCAAGTATATACTTCTTTCCATATAAAATGAGTAGAATTAGTAATGAGAGAGTTAGGTCAGATATTTCATTGAGAAATATCTGGTATTTCTACCTATTACAACATAACACATCTATACTTCCTTACTATTGAAACTCACGAAGAAGAAAAAGGCAGTACAAATAAAACATAAGCGAAAATCGAGGAACTGATGTACTCAAATTAATATATTAAAAAAGTGTGTTCTGTTTTAAAATGTGTGAAAACATCTTGAGGACAAATTTTGCATTTTATTGTGATATCTCCGAAGCTGATATTGTTACATATATAACAAAGATAAAAGTAAATTCACCTTTAAAAACAAAATTAAATACCGCTGAAAATTTATACTTAACGAATTCTGGACAATTAATAGAGAGAACGAAGAAAACCTGATGATTTTCGTGAGAAAAATCTTACGAAAGCGTTTTGACGCATTTAGAGAAAACGGAATCAGAGGATAACATGATTGAACTTCATTTGAAATACAGGTAACCCAGCATATTCAAAGTCTTCAAGGATTTCCAAATAAGATGGCTGGGACATAAAATACTATATGGCGATTTAAATCCTGTTAAGAAAATAACTTTCTAAACTCCAGAGAGGAAAAGGAAAATAGGAGACCCGAGAACAAGAGGTTAAATTTTAGCATTTGAACAGCGTTGAACAGCGTTTCTCAAGCTGTGAGGTCTCGCCCCCGCCAGGAGGCGCAATAACCATACGAGGGGAGTGTGAGGATATTAAGCGTAAGAAAGTGTGAGGATAAAAGCTACCAGAAAATCAATTTACTGGATTGAAGTAAAAAAAAAATACTTTCTAACATAATAAAAAATACACATTTGCACTGATATAATTTGTACATATATATATCATACGGCGATATTACGCCATCAAAAATAAAAGCTTCTTCAATACTTCATTACCTATCTTTCTATCTTCTATCTTCATAGCTTTATTTATCTCCTATAACCAAATAAAAAACATTTTGTTTGATTTGCTGTAATCCCATGATGATAGAGTTTTTTTATTATGTTTTATTTTTTATAAAAAAATACTGCTCTTTAACAGAAAAAACAAAACTCGAATTCAGATTCAAAAAAAATATTAGGAAGATAAAATATTCCTTACTGTTATTTTTTATTGAAATACTGCACCCATTAGCTGTAGGCATCATAATATATTTGCTGATCATCTACTTTGACCTCGAAATTCTGCTACGGTTAATTCCGTTCCATTTTTTATGTGTTTGTTTTTCATTTAGGGAAGTTATAAATAATGTTGGACTTTTTTCCATGTAAAAGAGTTTTATGATATTTGAAAAATCACAGGAGGAAGGATTATTTACTCAATATTTTTATGAGTATTCTCAAATATATAAAGTTTAATGAAAACGTTTTACACAATTTTTTAGAACTTAATCATTTAGAACTAATATTCATATTTTTATATTGAATACACTTTTAACCCTGGGGTGGTGGTGTGGAGCACACATCTCACGAAATCATTAATTCTGCCAAAACTGTAAATTTGTTATTAATGGCCATGGCACTATCCTTCTGTGTGACTGTCTTCATGTGAACTAAAATATATTTGTCGCATATTTCCCTCTTTTCGGGAATGGCAACCGTTTTTTTACGAAATATTAAGGTACTTGTTTTTCACTTTCCCAGTGTGACCACTTTTTATCTGAAATATTTTCTAGGACCATGCTACATTTTTCTCCTATGAACGAGTTGATGATTTTGATTAACTTTGTTGTACGACTTATTATGTTTTATAAATGAAATGAGCACAATATATATAACTAAAGAAATAAGCATCTCTATGATCTCTATTGAAGGAAGTTAAAACTGATCAAGTAAGGGAAAAACCTGCTGAAATAATGCATATTAATAATGATAGTTAAATTAAATTAAAAAAAACGATGAGAACATGAAACGAAAAGAAAGTTTTCAAATGATACCTTAAGAACTCCATCTACTAAAATATGAAGCGATAAGTGCACCAGAAGAAAAGCACTCAATCAAGAAAAAGTTCAACATGCTATTTGTCGATCATCAAAGGATAGTAAAAATACAATAGCTTTAACAATATATAACAGTTTTGCCTGTAATGTGAGAGAAAAGTGTCTGTGATTTGTGTCTATTATTAAGGTCACTCACTTTTGAAAAAATTTAGTTCATTTTTATTGGATATTTTTCTCAAATTATCAAAGAAAAATTGAAAAGTCCTTGAAAGTAGGTAAGTATACTTTCTCTTAATTAAATTACTTACTAGAATTACGATTTTTATCGTAAAAAAAGTATTGGGTGACTTAGTCATCCCGCGTGACTATTAACGTTAGTATCGAGTACAAGCCTGTTTCCGGGTTAAAATATTTTTAAGTTTTCTCGCTTCAAATATTAAAAATAACACAATTATTCTTCATCGGAATTTTATATTATCTTTCATTATTTAACATTAATTCTAAATTCTAATTATGTGATGCTTAAAATTACAATTAGCTTAAAACTAATTATAATATGAGCATTTTTATTTTTTAAAAATATATCTTAATATTTTAAAATTGTCGCGCGCACTTGGTTTTACTCTCCTTACAATTCAGCTACTATATCAAGAATAATGCTTTATTTTTTTAAAAAAATGAACTCGTGTGAAGAGCGTACTTACTTAGTATACTAAGTACTAAGTATACTTTTAATGTATCAGTGCTGCACAAGGTATTTTATATAGCTAATTTATTAATAATAATTTAAAAGCAAATTTAGTAAGCATTAGCGATTGCCATGGACTTGTCTTGCAGAGAAAAGTTTTTGAAAGGAAGGATTACGTTTAGATATTGACGCTCTGAGTTTTTTTCTATATTTAACTGAGATCTTTATTTTGTATTCAAAGCACCCACCGCATTTTGCAATCTGTTCAAATTTAAAAATTAGAGAAAAAAACATAGCAAGTAAATATCCTATTACTTAAAATTCATTTACGTATTTTATATATATATATATATATATATATATATATATATATATATATATATATATATATATATATTACTTAAAATAGTAACATGTACAAAATTTAATATGCTCGTATTATTAATTTGCAAAATTTATAATTAAGATCGTATTGTAGTTCTAGCGACACAAAATGCATTACTATTGAATTCAATACTATTATTGTATATGGGGGGGGAGCGAGAAAAATAATGATTGAAAAGTGGGTCGTCAGTATTGAGAATTTGAGAAGCATGGGTAAAAGGACGTTGAAAACCGGTTGGAGAACATGACTTTAAATATAACGATATGGTGCAAGCTTTTTAACACAGCATTGGTCGGTAACTACCTGTAGTGCTTGGAAAGAAGAAGTAATCGCCAACTTTCTTTCTTTTCTAATATGACTTATATTAATTATGATTAACATATCCCTATCAAAAATACACAAAGAAGGAACGTTTACGTTAAAAAATACATAATGTAATTGGTGCGTAAGTTTTGTAAGGTGGGATCATATACTCGTTGAAGCACTTCACCCCCTCTAGAGTTTGATCGTTACCCGTTAGATTGGCATTGGTGCTTCAAATTGGCAAGCAGATAAAAGCTCATTTAATAACGTTTTATAACGTATAAAAACATATAAATTCATATCATTGGCCGCATCATTTTTATTATTTTGTATTTAAGAGTTACCAGACCAATATTAGTTTAATTTTAAGTAAAAAAACAGCATGCTCAATTTTTGTTTATCTGTATAATAATTCAATGTATCTTCCCCTAATGAGCGAAACAGAACGAAAGAAGGAAACATTTAAATATAAATGCGAGAACTGACACAATAGGTTGGAATTTGTCACCCAAACACTATTCATTGCTCATGTTTATTCTTTAAATTTTTCCTAGGTATAATAAAGAATTCACAACATCTCAAATAATAAACGTGTGTTCATATATAATTCATTCTTTCACTACATTTACGTAAGCTATTTTCCCACTGGATATATGTACAAAAGTACATTTGAGTTTGAAGAAAAAGATACAGAGTTCTTACAAACTTATGAAAATTGTTTAAGTAAATAGGATACACAATGTCAGAAAATTCCACGTTTTAACATAATATAACTATAAACATTTACGTATTTTTTTCTAGAAATAAATGGTAATAGTGTCCCAGGTTGTAATTTCAGAATGTCGGGTTAAAAAGAAAATAAGTTTAGTCCCTGTAGAATATCTTAGAGATAAAATTTGCTTTTTCGAGAACAAACAGTATGCAATAATCATTACAAGCTGTTGATAAGCATATGCTTTAAGACACCGAATATAAAACTGGATTCCATGTTTACGGAAATAAATTTATATATTGTTTTTCATAAAATATAATTAACACTTAAGGAAAAATGATGAAAACACGAGGTCTCAGTATATGCCCCAAGTGTAATTCGGAAAACAGAATATCGTTGAGAGTCATATTTTCTTTTGTCTGCATAGTTTTGAAACTAGAAAATCTCTCAAGATTATTTTGTATTTCTCATTTAATAAGAGTGGGAAAAGATACGCATTTTGGAGTGGTTGCACTATTCATATATAGAACAAAACTAAGTAATTTAAATATCGAATGCTGAATATGCATCAAATGTAAATGGCGCTAAAAGTAAAATTCAACATATAAGAAAATACTTACTGTGAAATTAATTTATTTTCCGTTCGTAAACATTTTCATGATGTTTATACATGTAATATTCTTTAAATATTCTTTAGGAAGTATGTAATATTCTTAATTGTAAATATTCTTTAGGAAAATTTGTAGGACATTCTTTTAAGACGAATTTATCCGTAGGATCTCGTTCAAGTTCCTCTGCCACGTCATACATAAGCATGTCTTCGTCATCAGTAGTATACTCCGTAGGTGCTGACTTTCTGGGTTTATGTTTAGCCATTTTTATTTCTATTTCTGGTTTTTTTTTTTTGTACTTGTGTGCGTTTTCTATTTTTTGAATTCTGTTTAACAGTCTGTCGGACTTCAGATGAATTAGAAAAAGTTCGCTATTGGGTGTAGGAGTTGCAGACTCTGATAAGGAAACTGATGGTTTTGAATTTCAGTTGAAAGTGCAGAAAATTTATTAGAAGTTTCAAGAGGGCGGGTTTCAGTTTCTAAAGATGAAACAGAAGTATTTAGGTTATTATTAGGGTAGTAGTAGGAATGGGTACTGGTAACAAAGACTTACTTTGTATTGTGAGTATTTTTGCAGATGTGGCAGGAAGCACATGTGCTTGAGCCGACGAAGATGATGTGGAGACTGCAGGCATTGAAGACGTAGTAGAGCTTATAGAAGACAAACATTGTAGAGAGGGAAAAATTTTTGTTATACTTGGATCTGTTTGTGTAGTTGTGGATATAGCTGTAGGTTTTGTAATTGGAGCATATGTCTGGGATGGCTCAGGAACTATTAGTTTGCGTGCCTCTGAGTAAGAAATATTTTTATTTGTTTTAATTTCCTGAATTTGATTTTCTAACTTCCACTCTGGGCATAATTTCGAATCCGATGCATCAGATTGTAAACAATTAATACATTTCGGCTCTAGAGTACAGTCCGTGGAAGAATGCCCAGCAGACGCACATCTAGAGCAAGTAAGTTGACCGCTGCAGGAAGTTTGTGAGTTTCCGAACAACTGGCACTTAAAACAGCGCAAAGGATTCGGTATACATGGACGTACTTTGCAATTTAGGTAACCAGCTTTAATGTCTGTTGGTAATTTAGGGCTATTGAAAGTTAAAATTAAATGTTTAGTGGGAAAAGTGATGAGTCTTTTTTAACTTAATTCTTCTCGGTGACACCCTGGTCAGAAAGACCTTCCAAAATTTCTGTTTCAGAGGCACACAAAAGATTTGATTCAGAGATGACACCTCAACACGAATTCAAAGTTATGTGAGGAGATACTGTTAGCGGAGAATCTATAAAGGTTTTAGCCAGTAAAATGATTTTCTTTGTAATGCAGATAGTGTCTCTATAAGTAGGTCACCTGATCGTAATTTTTAATGGATTTAGGTTCTCCACCTATTCCTATTAAAGCCTTGTGAATAATAAATGGAGATTTCCGTGACATTTCATTGTTTGTTAGGGATAAAATTAAAAATCATGCGTGTTTAGCAATATCGTCAATGTTTAAGTTGGGTAAAGCGATGCCTTTACCCGGGCACAGCAGCATTTTATCCATAAGTACGCGTAAAAAACTTCATCCTGGCGTGCCTCCAACCACCACAAGGGAGGCAGTGTGCCGGTCATCTGGCAAAACCAGGCACGGCGCTTACCTGGAGTACACCCATAATATAGTGATACAGCATCAGGACGAGGATCCAACGGGTAAACCCCACACTCCTTATCTGCCTCACTGACCCTACAGCAGTGTCTCTTCGGGGACACCGAAGAGAGGTGCCATCAGCCGATTGACGGGAGCGGGCTCACTCCTGCCTCCCGTCTACAGCGAAGCGTGGGCCAAAGGTATTCCCAGTACACCATTTTCCTCCTTACGGGACGCCTCACACGTCAAACATTTGGGTTGGCTAAGCAACGATGTTAATTGAACAGAAATAAAGCAACATAATCAAAATACTAAAAGGAACATAAGAAAAGATAACTAAACTAACACAATACAAAATGTAAACCATAATATGTTAGTAATAAAATGTAAGTTTTCTCATTAGAAAAAACTAATAATTGATCTAGTAAATTTTAAAATATTTGTCTGTGGTCTGGACGTGAAAAGAAGAGAAGTAAAAATGGGATGAAAATAAAGAGGGTCGAAATTAGAGAAGGATCACTAGGGTATCTAGGGTTCGTGAGACCCATGTTTACCAAAGATAGTAAACCCCTTGGGAAAGAGGAAAAGATCACTAGGGTACCTCGAGATTATGACAACCGTACTCACCTAAAGAAGGTGAGCCCCGGAAGGAGTCTGCACATCGGAATGAAATAAAGCCCTTTCAAATATCAAGACACTATACATTGGACAAGAATGTCAGCTAATTTGTATTCGAAAAAAATTGCTAACTCCGACCCCGCATTTTTTTCTTTGCATCATGGGTTTGAGAAATCATGACAAAACATATCAACGATTTGCATGTTCTTTCAGATTCATTTTTATAATATATCAAACGGGGTTATCAAATGTGTAAGTGATATTTAACTTTAATCTTACTCTTATCAAATTGGGAATAAAAACTAACTTGTTTATTTTCAAGGACCGTTATAACAATAATCTCATCCATTTTCAACTTTAAATTATTTTGACACGATGTTTTTGTCGCTAAGCCTAACTTAAGAAAAAAAACCTTAAAAATAATGTTACACAAGTTATTATACAAGTTGTCAGTTACTTTAAAAACATAATGTAATAGCGTTTTTCCTTTAACTTCCATGAAATTATGAAAAAATTATGACTTACCTTGGGAAATAAATTTTTTATAAGCACTATTCACATCTTTTTCCAAAATTTTCATTGACAAAACATATTAATACGCATTTAAATTAATAAAAAAAATATTACAACGATTGCTTACAAGAAGAAATAACAAAATTAGAATGAAGACTGAGTGTGGAAAATCTCGAAGCATAGAAAAACGGTAAGTCCTACATTGTATGATTTGCAAGCATAAAATGCTTGTTACGTTTTTTTTTTTTATTTACACCCGGTTTCTGACTATACATTTTGGCTTTTTTCACCCTTTTTGTTCAGATCAAGAGGTTAGGAAAAAGCTTTCAAAACAATCAAATAATAATCTGAAGGTAAGGTTTTTGAAATAAGAGCAGTACGCAAAATATATCCGAAAACAAACGAAAACCGTAACAGAAATGACGCTAAAAATCTAAAACACTCCACACTGTTAAGAAAATGAAAAGAATAAAAAAACATTGGGAGACAGAGAGAGAGAGAGTTATTAGAAACGCGAATGTTTTATATCAAGTAGAAATTTTACGAGTTATTTATTAACATTTCGATTACCCCTCCCCCGGCTTAGCCGATGTGCAAAATATCAAATCCAGACAGAATATGAACTAACTGAAAGTCAGGTTATTCAAGCTACGTTCGATTTCAATATAATAAACATAGGGTGCCATTTAGTGGTCATTAAATACGTTCAGCTGAAAAGTCACATTTGCACTGCCCGGCCCACCACAGCATCTTTGTAAAAGGCACATTTGCACCGCCCGATCATGAGATGCGTCCGTCAAGAATGCATATTTGCACTGCCCATCGTGAAGTGGATATCACTATTCGGAAATTCAGTTTAACTAGATGAATTTGAAATATAGTCCGCATAATTATATTCTATACTGACACTTCATATTTTATCTAAATTATGAACATATTCATATTTTTAATGTATGTAAGTTTAAAAAATTATAATCAAATACGAAAAGGTATAAGCAAAGGTCAACAAAGTTTATTTCCCGATATATGTTATTACGTAAAACGTATGTAAAATAAACATGATAATGCATATATGTACAGAGTAAAAAAGACTTTGGAAACGGGGTTATATATATATATATATATATATATATATATAGTGTAAACTATTATTTCCATTAAAGAATGATTAATGTATAACTAGATGCGTGGCACGGAGCTGCACGGGCTTTTTCAAGAGCATAACTTTTGCAAAGGAAATTACGTCTAGCAGTCTCGTTTTCAGTACTTCTTTGTCTGTGTTTGATTTCTATATTTTGTTCTTAAAATTTCATTTTTAGGAATTTTTCTACGTCTTTGCCCATCGGACAGGTCTGTTTCCGTTTCACTTAGCCCGGCGTTGTACGGGCTTTTTCAAGACCGTAGTGTTATTCGCCATTGAAGTTTCCCCTTTCTGAAGGTCAGCACTTCTAGCTGCCTGTATATGTTTAAGGAGTGTGATTTCTATATTTATGCCATTAAAATTCCATTTTCTGAAATGTCTCATGTTTCTCTTCCTTGACTAACAGGCTTCTTTCTTCTCAATTTAGCCCGACGTTGCACGGGAATTTTCGAGTAAAATACTTTTTTTCCAAGAGAGAAATCTTCAAGTTTCTAGTTTGATTTAAATTTACGAAACTAAACTAGTTTTATCCATAAGAGAACATATAATGTGTGATTTTAGAATTGAATAATTAATTTAATAATGGATTATAAAAAAACAACAACGCCGCTTTAGTTTTTTTTAAATTATTAAATTATATTCATTTTTGTTAAATAATGAAATCAAAGTTCCTTATGTCAGCTATTCATTCGACAGCTTATTCTTGGATGTTTTATTATTGGATTAAAAATACGTAATTATAAAAAAAATGAAAAAACTATCGGGGAAGCCAAGAAATTTGTTTCCATCCACTGCATAAAAAGAAATTCAAAAAGAAAATAATACAAATTAATAAAAAGATTTCATCATTACCTTAAGAACTCGTGAATTCTGTGGTTGCATTACCACAGTTAAAGCACACTGGAATTTAGCGATTCTTTCTGTCGCCTCTTTACGGATCCCCGAAACGGAAAATTATTTTTTTAAATAGTTTCTTGTTTGGAAAAATAAAATAAAGCAAACGTTTTTAAAATGTTATCAATTTTTTAAAAGAATTAATACAATATTTCTTTTCTACTTCTCTTGGTAGCATTAGGTAATGTAGAAAATGAACCAATTTACAAAAATATTTTAAAAAAATAGCTAGCCTCATGGTTTGGCGTTGTACGGTGTATTTCGAGTGAATTACATTTTGCCCATGGAAATTTCCCCTTCACTTTTTGGTGTCAACACTGTCTGGTGTGAGCGTGATTTCTATATTAATATCATTAAAATTCCCGTTTTTGATATTCCTTTCACGTTTTTGCTTCATTGAAAAGGTTTGTTTCCCTTCCGTTTAGCCTAGCGTTGCACGGGCATTTTTCGAGCGCAATTTTTCCCTTAATGGATATTTCCCCTTTCCCTCCCAATAGCAATGCTTCTGTGAGTATATATTTGCAAGGGGGTGATGTGTTAGTGAGTTCTGTATTTAATCCATTGACATTTTTTTACGAAGTTATTTCCACTTTTTTTTCTTATCATGCAAGCTTCTTTTTACTCCGTTTAACCGGCAATGCATATGCCGTTTTCGAGTGTAATACTGTTTTCAACTCCTTTTTTCTATGGATAAGAGTTTCAAATTTCTATTTTCGATTACTGATTTACAAAAAAACAATTTTGCTTTAGTTTATACAAAATATTTATTTAAAGCGAACGGAAAAAGTTTCTAATATAATATATTTAAAAAAAAACCTATAAGAGTATATTCATTTCTTTTTAACAATAATTACCTTCTTAGAATCTAAAACAATAAAATTGAGTTTAAACATTCATTTATCAATCAATCGTTATATACTGTTAGCTAAAAATGTCTCTAAAATCAAATCTAGTTTTATACGCAAAAACAATATACTATTTATTATCGAATATTTAATTTAGTAATGAGTAATGAAAAACAATTCTGCTTTAGTTCTTTTAAAATAGAATGTTTAAATCAATTTATTGGTAAATAATGAATTAAATACATCATACCTTGAGCTATTGAAACGATTCCTTATTTCTGGATGTTTGAATGTTAAAAAGTGCAGAAAATATAAACCCTCGAAAAAAATCTATTAGAGGGAAAACATTTTTTTTTTAAATTTGTAATTTTTATATAAGCAAACTTTTTAATCTTCACTCAGATTACGAGTAATAATGGTTGACAGAGCAAAATTATGAGAACAATTTGATATTAACAACAATTAATTCACAACAATAGGATAAATGGTTAATTTAATCATGAGTTTTTTCATGTTTTTAAATAATATCTTTTCAACTTATTTCACTATTGGAATATAAATGGTTAAAACGGCTTCCTTAGATTATTGCCGGTGTTCTGGTAGCTTTGGCGAGTTTCTGCGTGGTGCGGTTCGTGAGACGATAAACGCTCATAGATAGATATATACGTTTGTTTACCTTCAGATTTTAATAGTGCGGATTCCTTAACTTGATGTAAATTTAAATTGTTACATTTCTCTTAAATCAGATGTGACTGGTGGACTTTTAACTTTAAATTATACTGTAAACTGTATTCCATTTTTTTAAAATTGATATTTGTTCTTTGTATCAATTTGAATTAGCATTTAGCATATTCTTATCTTTCCTTCAATTGGAAGTTCTTAAAGTGGGAATACTCTATAATATATTATATTTGTTTTTTCAATGCAAATGTTTCTTAATGAATACTTTGTTCTATAGTGTACAAATTTCTTAGTATATTGAATACATTTGTTACAATATTTAAATTTGCTTTCTCTTTAATCTTTACCAACATTAAAAAAATCCTTTTTTTTACCTTCACAATATTTTTAAATGGAAAATGAAATGCTAGTTTGAAAACAAAAATTAAGGCGTTTTTCCTATATTTTGAGTCTTAAAACACTGCCTAGTACTAAACGGAATACAAGTGCTGCATAATTTTCAGTGGAATGAATAATAAAGTTAAACGAATATAAAACTTCAGCAACAAATTACCATACAAGTAAAATATATTATTTTTCAGAAAAAACTGGTTTGTGGGTAAAGGAAAAAAATAGCATTCAAATATATCATTTCAAACACCTCATGGAAACTTTTGTGGCTGAGTGTACAGTTGCACAAGCTCCAGCCGAAACAATTGGACCATGCGACAAATTTTCCACTTGTGAATTATATCAGCTCTGTTATTGTTTACGTTATGTCAAATTATAGCTTCTACAAACTGAAGTGCATCTCAAAGCTCAATGCAGCAACGGGTAGAAAAGCAGCTTTTTAGATGCCTTATATATTATTATTTTTTATTTTCTTGTTAGAAGCATTTCACTAACATTTGATGAAGGATTTCGTAAGTTTTAACAATGACCACATGTAATAGAGGATGATACTTAAGTTGAAATCTTGCTTTTCAAACTTCCATACCATAATATATAAATAAAGGCTTTTCCGGTCAAAACATGGAAATAAAGCATATCCAAATACAAAATCTATATTAAGTGGCCAACAGTTATATAAAATAGGAAATAAAAAATAGAAATCGAGGTAGTTAGGTCCTATCTCTAGCTCTATAGATATCTTGGAGCGCCTTTGGCATTAAAATGTAGACGCACTGAGCTTTAAGTACCATTATGGGCAAAATGTTTTATGTTTCTACTTTGTAAACAAGTGACTTTGTTCATCTGCTCAAGTAGTAAGGTTAGCTATCTCAAAATGTCAGTAAGACAATTCGTATAACCATAGTATTTTTTCCTATCGCGCTGTCCCTACATTTGAATCCAGAACCAATCTTTTAATTTGTTACCAAATGCTATGTGCTACCAAATGTTTTAACCAATAAGTGAATCAATTCTAAACATTAAATAAATTAGGACATACAAACATTCATTCTCTAAAGAAAATAGATTTAAAGAAAATATAGATTGAAAGAAAAAATTAAGTTAATGTATTACAGATATTTTTAAAATTTATAGAAAAATTTTAAACTAATTTAAAATTAAACATGGGATAAAGATCTACACATTTTTATAATCTTGAACGTACAATTTATTGAAAAAAAGCATTAACTCTATTTCTCACATGCTCAGTTCAACCATCGAAGTTATTCAGTCGTTTTAATCAAAAAAATATTAGGTTCATGTCCATTTATATAAATGAAATCATAAAAAAATGGGCACTGCAGTCAAAATGATATTTTTATTTCAAAACTATTCAAGTGCAATGATTTTAAATAAAATTGTTTAATACATAAGATTTTACAAAACAAAATATTTATGATCGACATTTACCTAATGGTATCTTATACAGAAGGATTCTATCCAATTTAACGATCATAAAATAGGCAATTACTCAAACGAGAGAAGTTAAACTATCCAATTCAAGTGGGCAATTAAGAGTAAAAAAAGAAAAATAAATGATTTCAAATGTAAATGTCATGAAAACGACTTAGTTCATGGTTAGAATACATTTAAAGAGATAAATGCGAATAGTTAGCTTCCAATGATTGTACAAAGATTGTATAATTTAAAATATGGAACTAGAGGATCAAATTATAAGATTAATTGCTAAAGATAACTCACAAAAAATTTTGTGAAAATTTTTTGAAATCTCTTGCAAAACGTAGGAGAAATATATTATACTTTTAACACGAAATAAAATGTCAACAACTCTTGCCACATACAATTCAAGATTATTATTTTTCAAAACTGAATATTCCATCTCCTTATATATTACCATCGAAAGTTCCAGAAATTTCCATAATAAAATTACAGTTAATTTTTATAAATAAAAAGCACGCGTGCGCTCATTAATATAAAGCTCGAGAGAAATAAAGAATTACAATTTTAACACGCTGGGATGAATGGTTAAATAATTACAATAAATAAATAATAAATATTACCATTTGTTACATCCTCCCCTTCTGATTCCGACGGCGTCCCGACGAGGAACCAGGAGTCTGTGGGACCTTTTGGTGGACGGCCACGTTTGCGAAGAGGAATAAGGGGTTTTACTTTGTCATTATTACAAGGAGTTAAAGCAGAGGTGGGGCAAACACCAAGAGGTTCCCCGATTATTAAGACTAGCAATCTCGTAGGATGAGGGTGACCTTTGTGTTAAAATCACGTAGGGACCGCCTCTGCGTGGTATTAGTTTTGCACTTCTTCCTTGCACAGCGTTGCTCAGTGGATGTGATGCTACAAAGACATGTTCTCCAGGTTGATATGCTGGTAGCTGATAGCTTTTCTCTTTTTATCTGCGTAAAACTTCCTACTATCCTGTTGCTCTACAACCACCTCTCTAATCTGAGTGGAAAACTTAGCGAATTTCTTGAGATTGGGAGTTATCTCTGGAACAAAATTATCGTTCTGGATGACGACTCGGATATCATTGACAACTCCACTTGAGTGCGTAACTCTCTACCAAAATTCAGAAGGGCTGCCGTCTGTCCTGTCGTTTTGCATTTCGCTGTGTTGAGAGCAAAACGGATGAAGGTTAGCTTCTCTGACCAACAGTCACGCTTGTCATGGACGAGAATTGCCAGCCGTGGTTTCAGATCCTATTCTTTCGTTCAACTGAGTTAGCTTGTGGATGGTATACAGGGATAAGGGATTGATCGATATTTAATAGATAGCATATTTGTTGCATCACTGCTGACACACTCTGGGTTCCATTGTCACTGATAAGGCGGCGAGGAATACCATACCTCACTAGAACCTCTTCAATCAAGGTAATGGCACATTCTTTAGCTGTGGCATTGGGTAGTGCAAAACAGTTCGACCCACTTGGTGGTACAATCCTCAATGATGAGGATCCATCTTTTACCATCTTTACTCTCAGTAGAGGCCTAAAGAGATCAATGGCCAAGGATTCAAAACGTTGGCCGGGCACAGGTGTCTTTAATAGGCCGGAAGGCTTCTGATTTGAAGCTTTGTATTTAATGCAGTCAGGACAGTTCTTTGCATAATCAGTTATGTATTTCCTCATACCAGTTCAGTAATGGTTCTTTGCTATTCGAGTATAGGTGCCTTCGGCGCCATAATGAGCAGCCATTGGGGCATCATGATGGTTTTTGAGGATCACAGTTATTTCATGGCTAGGTACCACTAACTGGGCCTCTTCACTCTCAGAGTCTGGAGCATATCTGAATAGGTCACCCTGATTCATTAAATAACCTCGTTCAACCCAATTGACATAATTAACATTCTTGTCAGGATCTTCGAAGCAAGAAATAATTATGACCAGTTCCTCATCCTTCATTTGTTCATCATGTATCTCCTTGGGAGACCTGGATAGGACATCAATGGCTACAGTGTAGACCTCACAGAGTTCATTTTCTTCATGACACTCAGGACGAGATAGCATATCTGCAACAGCATTACACTTTCCGGGGATGTACTCCATGTTGAGGTTGGAAGATTGCAATTGCAGAGCCCAACAGGCTAGTCTTCCAGTAGGAAATTTCAGTTTCATGAGCCACCTTAAGGGTTGGTGGTCAGATGCTACAGTGATGCTTGTCCCATCAATGTGGTCCCTAAACTTGTTGAGGACGCAAACCACAGCTAGAGCTTCTCGCTCAGTGGTCGAGTAGTTTCTTTCAGCTGGGTTTAACAACGTGCTAGCAAATTCAACTGGATGTTCTTCTTTGTCTTCTCCTTGTAGGAGGACTGCTCCTAGAACATAGTTACTGGCAACAGTTCTTATCAGGAAATGTTTAGTGAAGTCTGCTTGCTTCAAAATTGGTGGAGACACCAAACATTGCTTCAAAGCCTGAAATGCTTTCTCCTCTTCCTCTGACTATTTCCAGAAAGCCTTTTCTTAGTTTGGTTGCTCACGGGACGGGCAATCTCAGAAAAATTGGCTATAAATTTTCGGTACCATGAGCAGGTTTGCAGGAAGGACTGCAGTTGTTTCACATTTTTAGGAGGTGGAATCCCTAAAATAGCTGAAGTCTTCTCATGATCGACTTCTATTCCTTGGGGTATAATCCAATGACCAAGGTATTTAAAACGTGAGCAGGAAAATTGGCAGTTCTCCCTGTTTGCTCGTAACTTGAAATCCATCAAGCGCTTAAACACGGCCTCCAAGTCTGCTAGATGCTGTTCGAATGTAGGGGACATAATTATAATGCCATCTAGGTATGCAAGTATAGGTAACCCTCTTCGGAAAATATCCATCAGTCTCTGAAAGGTTGCGGGTGCATTCTTAAGTCCGGAGGGCATCCTTTTGATCCGGTAGGTTCCAAATGGACAAACAAAAGCGCTTTTGTCCCTATCAGCATGATTAAATTCACTTGGTAGTAACCAGACTTTAAGTCAATTGTGGAGATGTATGTAGTATGTTTTGCCTCCTGCATTAAATCATCCATTCGTGGAAGTGGGTAAGTATCACGGACCGTGACTTCATTCAACTTCCGGTAGTCGATACACAGGCGAAACTGGTTGTTTGGCTTTGGAATTAGTACAACAGGGGCTCCGTAAGGAGATTCACATTCTTCAATTATATCTTTTTCGAGAAGGTTCTCAACTTCCTTTCTCAATATCTCCTTCTTTACAGGAGACATTCTGTTTGGTGGTACAGAAATAGGAGGACTATTTCCCGTGTTATTGTGGTGCTCCAAGATATTTGTTGCTTCTCCCCCTGTTTCGAAGTCACCTTCCCCCTTTCTAAATTGGCAGGTGTTACTGGACATCTTCTCAACTATGGACGGTGTGTCCAATTCTTCACCAAATGGATACTTGTGGGTAGGATTCTCCCAAAAGTACCAACAAGTATTCTTCACTTCTACAACCAAACCAGCAGAACTAAGGAAATCTGTTCCTAGAAGTTATCTATTTCTCTTTGCCTTTGGGAGAATTATGAATTTGGTCAAGACTGATCTCCCCCACACTTTCTACCATTACTTGGGTTGTGAGGACCTCACCTGTGGTCTGTTGACCATTTGCGCTAAGCTCATTGCTAATGTGGTTTCCTGGAAAATGAGTCCCTTATCCTTAATTATCTGGAACATCCTTTCCCCAGCAATTGAATGTGAAGACCCTGTGTCAGCACATAAACGTCCCTTTATTCCACAGAAAGTTATGTCGATTAGGGTTAATCGAGGGCTTCTGGTCTGAGCTGTGTAAGCTTTGATGTGATTGGTTGCTACGTCTGTTTTTTGTGAGGCGTTGAGGTTGTAGGTGGGGCACCTAGATTTTATCCCTCCTTGTTTCCCACAGCCATAGCATCTGAGAGGGGATCTCTCATTTAGTACCTGATGGGAATATTTTCTTTTGAGGGGGCGTTCAGGTTTCCTGAATGATACCTGTCTTCCATCATTTACGATTTCACTTGCCTTCATTTATGTCCTAGTTCCACTGGGTAGGGAACGTTGGATGTTGTCAAAAGCTTCCAGCCTATCTGCTAAACATTTCTGGGGAGATAAGTTCTTCCCAGATGCCCAGGCAATGTTCCTTACACTCTGGAGAGCATTTCTTTTTCATTTGATCGGCAATCATCAAATTCTTCAATCCGTCAAAGGAATAAATTGTAAGCTCATTGAGCCAACTTTCAAAATATGCTCGGATTTCAAAATAACAATCCTTCCACGTCCCATTTGGTCTTTTTCTGTGACGTGAAAACAGCTCCCGGAATTTGTCTGCGTTTAATTTGAACCGTTGCAGAAGCATTTCTCATCAGGCTCACGGGCAATGAGGAGGTTACATCACTAGGTAGGACACCAATGAGATATATATAGGGTACCCACAGATCTTCACCAAGATCTAAAGCTTAATTTGCCGTTCGAATAAGGTGAGGAACAGGTCTATGTTATCAACTTCAGGATTGAATGTTGGTAGAAATTTTTAATTCAATTTTTTGTTTGGACCTACGACTCTTTAAATCTCATTTTGCTGTCGTATTTTCTGCATCTCAAATTCACGCAGTCTTTCCTCTGTTTGTTTGTTTTCCTCGTTTATCCTATTTGATACGATTCCCTCAGAGACGCATTCCACAAACTGAGGGTCTTCCTTATAAGCATCATTTGTTAAAATGTTTGTCCTTAATTCAATTATTTTTAGCTCTTCACCATTCGACTCACAATCACCTAACTCAATAGCAAGCTTAATGAGATGAGCTTTTTCTCTTTTTCTCAGAAATGACATGACTGAGAAATTTAAGAGTTGCAAATAAATAAAATAAATAACTAAAGGTCCAGGACTTATTGTCCTACAAAGCTCTTACAGATATGGGAATACACTTTAAAAATATGGCTAGCTTTAAATCTTATAAATTATTATGCACTTCAAAAACAATTAAAATGGGTAAATAAATTAATAAAATATTCAAAATACCAACAAGGAACATTAATTCAAATAATAAAATGATATAAAGAAAATTTAGGTATCATCAGTTGTAATGTGACAACTTACGCGTCTTTTCTTTAACAAGTCATTCGGGTTCTTTGGGCCAGAATTATTGGTAACTCTTTTCCAACCAAATCCAAGAAACGAGAAGTGAAGAGATGCAAATAATATAGGATAGATATAGGATCTTAGAGTAAGGGCAATTAGGGGAATGATGGCAATGTAATGGTAGCGTAAAGGAATGTTCGAAAATTAACGTGTGTTGTGGTATTGGATGATTATTGAAGTTCTCTGTTCAAAGATTCAAGTTCTACGTGTTGCGTATAAACATATTGGTGATCGATTAGAAGTTAAAAGTATAGCTACTTACCACTATAGGTAAAGACAAGTTTATTACAGAATAATATAAGGTAGGATTGATTACTTATTCTTATTATTATATTTGAAGATTAGGCGGTCCAATTGTTGAGATAGGTCTGAATTATATTGTGTGTTGCGTATTGCGTCATAGTAGATTCTCTCATCCATTAATAAGATTATATTTGTTTAAAATTTAAGTTGAATATCTTAACAAACTTATATTAAGATAATGTTTGATTCTAGTTCTTACGATAACCCTACACCTCTAGCTCACGCTGATGCTTTGACGTATGTATTTCCAAGGGGAGGTACATCACAATGGCACCCAACTTGGTTTAATCTATTTGACCCCGAGATGAGAAACGCGAGATGATTTAATGTTTGGCCAATAGTATATTTTTCGGGGTCGGAGAACGTCACCGAATTTTTAGAGAGTATAGATAACCAAATTAAATTACTTGAAATACCCAGTGACTTATCGTGTGGGTATTTAAAAGGTCATCTTATGGGTAGAGCTCTGGATTGGTACCAAATATTCGGATGGACGTTAGTGCAAAAATACCGCCACGGACTTCGCACAGCTGAAAGCAGCTTTGTCGAAAGCATTCCCTGCCATCCAAAATAAAAAGGATTTGGAGACCCGGTTTTACGCGTCTCAGCAAAGACAGAACCAAGAGCCGACAGATTTTGTTTACGATTTGCTTAAAACACATAAGAAGTTAGAACTTGGGATGTCTGAGAAAGCCCTTGTAGAACATATTTTCGTTAGACTTGAGCCGCAAGTTCAGGACTATATAGAGGTCCGTAATCCACAAAAACCGCGATCCAATTATTAGAAGTATTAGCTAAATTTGAGGAAAGATATTCGTGCAAGGCAACATTGGGTTCGAGAAATAGTAATAACGTGGAAGGACGAGGTCGGAATGAACGTAGGATGTCTAATGTTGGTAATAATCGAGGGAAATGGGGAAATTCTGAAGTGGTACATAGACCAAATAATGGTAAAAATAATTATAGGCGCAGCAATCGGAACAACCGTCAAGGAAATCAGTGGTTCGAGAGCAGGGAAAGGTTTCAAAACGATGATCGCAAATTTAACGATAGGGGATATCAATTTAGAAATCGTGGTCAAAATGACGATTTTAGTAGAGGGGACCAAAGAAATAGGGGTTCGAGTGAAAATTTTAGTCGAGGCAGTAGAAAACAAATGGGACGTTTAAATGTTTTTGAAAGTGAATGATATTAAAGGTGATCAGACGCAGTCGATAAATCAGTCACCGATTAAACTTTCAGCAATATGTATGTCTCCGGTAGATCTTCCATATGTTCCTATTTTATTAGACGAAACTTTTACGAAAGCGTTATGGGACACTGGAGTGGAGAAGTCATTTATATCGGAAGAGACATACCAAAAATATTTTTTTATAAACAAGTAAAGAAATCTAGTACTCAGGTGATAACGGCGCAAGGAGCTAAATGTCGAAATATGGCAGTTGTGGAATTAAATATTCGAATACGGGATTTTTAAAAAGACTTGGTTGTTCCATGTGTTAGAAGATTTAGAATACCCATGTATTCTCGGAATATACTTCATAGGTTGATCAAAGATCATTTTGGACTTTGAACGGAAATTGTTGGCGATTCAAGATTCGCAGGTTGAAGATATTAAGGTAAATGACGGGAATTTGCGCGTTGATTTGTCAGAAACGAAGTTAAATGTTGTGGCTAATGTTTCCGATAATAATACAATTGAAAGTATAATAGGAGAAAAAGTTAATTGTGCAATAATCAGAGATTTGATACTTTCGTCACGAGATTAGTTAATAGAAGAACAAAAAACAGACCCAGAATTAGGTCATATCTATAGATATCTAGAAAACCCAGAATATAGCTTGGTTAATGCGGCAATATGTGTGAATTGGTCTCGCGATTTTAGGCTAGTAGAAGGCTTGTTATTTTTATGCCACGTATCAGATCAATACCTAGCTCTTGGTCTGAGAAAGGTAGAATGATTAAAAAAAAGTAAAAATCAAAAGTTAGGATATAAAGAGCAAATGAATCTAGGTCAGGAGGACCAGAAAGGAAAGTTCGGAAGGGTTCAGACCATAGAGTTCCTAAAAGAAATTTATCGTCAAATGATACTAATAGCGTTTTTCCAAATATAAGAAAGAAAAGCCGAAGGGGAAGAGACAGTAGCACCACCAAAAGCGGCTACAACCTTAGACCACGAATTTGAAAAAGAGAAGAGTCCAGACCAACCATAGAGAGGAAGGCACAACAAGGAGGTCCAGTTCGTTCCAGAAAAGGCAGAGAAAGGAACGATATCCCATGCATCGAGGAGCGAACGGAATCAAGCAGCGGGAATGCCAGATGAGGAGATGATCAACAACGGCAAGACCAGGAAAGGAGAGGAACGTGGACAAAGAAATCTTTGTCACTGGAGGTCTTGGTAGGAAACGCCAACTACAAGTCATAAGAACCAGGTTGTGTATCGTTTCTTATTATATTTCAATAAAGCCAAGAATTTTTGCAATAAAGCCAAGTGTAGGTCGGATAATTAAATCTTTAGAAGCCAAGCAAAAGTGAACACTACAATGAGTGTTTTCTAGAAAAGGAAAAAGCTTTTGTCTTGTAAAATTTTTTGTATTAATCTGGAGAAAACAACTGTAAAAATACATTTGTTTACTGCTGTTATGACTTCGCTGGGATGCGACATTTCCTTTGGTTGTTTGTTTTGTTAATTAAAAAATGTTTGTAATTTTATAATGTATATATATATATATATATATATATATATGTTGTTATATTGTTTCATATTAAGGAACATCTGGTTTTGGGAAACGTGGCGTAGATAGCATACTAACATAACGTTTAACCAGCGCTACGCGATTTGAAGGGAAGTTTTTCAAAGAACCACATGAAAAATATGTATAGAAATTAGTTACAATTTAAAAGTGATTTGTACTGTATAAAAATTGTGAAATGTAATCATAATGTGTAAAATTTTTTTCAAAGTGTGAAGGTCCCCTTGGACCTCACTTTGAGAACGAGAATAAGTTGGAGTCATATAAGAACCAGTAGCCATTTTTATAAATAACTTTCTTTATTTGGTAATCTTTCCCAAATAGAATCAAATACTTTTAATAACAAATAAATCAAGAAATAGTTGTATGAGGTATAAAAAAGGGTCTTTCCTTTAAATTAACTTAAATATTTAATGATCCAAATAATTAACAATTAGAATATCGGTCAAAGAGATTACCGCGATAAGAGATCCAAGAATTATATTCTATAATGTTCCTATTGAACATTTAACTTTAATCTCACTCTAATATAAAAGCTTTAATGAGACTTTAATCATAAATCAATATTTACCACACTGAATCTCAACTCTTCCTGAGATTAAACTATCCACCAAGAAATCTTCAATTATAAATCTAACTTCACTATTATAACTTTCTGCTTCAATCTCTCTCTCCCACTGCTATAAATTTACTATTCCGTTTGACTTAAATACTTTATCTAATCTGCATATATAACAAAGGAATCCAGTCCTCTCTTTGGAGCTGATTGAAAATAGGTAGGGAATTAAATTTCCCTAAAAAGACGACTCAGAAGGTTAGTGATAAAGTTCCGTATAGATTTGTCACAAAAGTACTCAAGAAATTTTGTTTCAGGGTAACAGAACCCTGAAGTCTATAAGAAATTAACCTATACAAAGAACGGAGCTAGAGAGAAGATGTAAAGAAGAAAAATTGTTAAAATTCAAGTAAACATTTAAGTAGAATTAAGTTAGTTAGGAGACGTATGGGCCTCGTTTTTCTACCATTTAAGTCATATATGGTTTTCCCCGGCTCTGTTACCCAGATGGGACACGTCAATTTATTCTTTACATGTGAGAAACTACCGTGATTAAAATGCATGACTTTGAATGTTAGTCAATTAAATAAATAAAATTTATTGAAGCTGTGGAAATTCAAATTTATCGGAAATATTAAAAATTAAACTTAAGATGAATAGTAAAAATTAAAATTTAAGTGAGGCATTAGAAATTAACGGTTAGAATACAATTTAAGCACGTAATTTCTTAAGGGCCATTAAGACCCTCGAAAAATCACGTTTTGTTTCTAGGAGGGGGTTGTGAGAACTTACACGTCTTTTTCTTTAACAAGTCCTTTGGGTTCTTTGGGCCAGAATTAATGGCAACTCTTTTCCAACCAAATCCTAGAAACGAGAAGTGAAGAGATGCAAATAATATAGGGGATAAATATAGGATCTTATAGTAAGGGCAATGCTGGTAATGTAATGGTAGCGTAAAGGAATGTTCGAAAATTAACGTGCGTTGTGGTATTGGATGATTATTGAAGTTCGCTGTTCAAAGATTCAAGTTCTACGTGTTGTGTATAAACATATTGGTGATCGATTAGAAGTTAAAAGTAAAGCTACTTACCACTATAGGTAAAGACAAGTTTATTACAGAATAATATAAGGTAGGATTGATTACTTATTATTATTATTATATTTGAAGATTAGGCGGTCCAATTCTTGAGATAGGTCTGAATTATATTGTGTGTTGCGTATTGCGTCATAGTAGATTCTCTCATCCATTAATAAGATTATATTTGTTCAAAGTTTAAGTTGAATATCTTAATAAAGTCATATTAAGATAATGTTTGATTTTAGTTCTTACGATAACCCTACACCTCTAGATCACGTTGATGCTTCGAGGGATGTATTTCCAAGGAGGTACATCACAGTAATGATACAAAAATTCATTGCAATGAAAATACTAAACAAAACTAAAATAATCAGGGATGTAACGCTACCTAAATTCAATAGGAAATCAGAAAAATATCAAGCAAAATAGTAATTATTAATGTGCAATTCACGAAATATTAATCAGGAAACGTTATCTCACAAGAAATAAATTAATATACAGCCAAATTAAGAATTATCATTGCATAAGAATACCCAAAAATCAATGAAATAAAATAATAAAATTTTCCCTAGCACTAACACACTCTAGCAAAAACTTCAAATATTCATGCTACCTTATTTTTTTCAGTTAACACTTGAACATCCAGGATTTTAATCACCCTTAAACGTCCACCGGTGTCGTTTGGACACCGTGGTAAGAAACATATAAAATAGTTGTTTTAACTAAACAATTACAGGACTATTGTTCCGAAGGGTTTGGTTTTAAGACTTTTTAATATTATTTCATGTAATTAACCTATTTTATGACTCTTTATATCATAAATAACTAACGTTGACATTATGTTTCGCGAAGCTTGTAGGACCACTGATTTGTCGCAAAACATTTCGAGTCGGAAATCTGCCAGGAACATACTTTTATGCGGTTTTTCATTCTATGCCCCCTAGCGACATATGTATTAGAATTTACTGTGTACCACAAAATATTTACTGTATAATTGTGGACAATGATTAAAGGCTACGAAAAGTTTCTAAATTTCTTGCAAAAATAGGTAAAGAAGGACAAACTGAACAGGTTCTGTCATCTAATTGACACCGATGGACATTCTAGAGTTAAAAGTGTCCGTTATACGCCGGATTTTACGGTAGATTGTATACGGTATAGAACAGGTATACTGTTGGTATAAAAACATAATGTAAAATATCATGAATCAACTTCCAAAAAAAAGTATGGACCTTACAATCTTACAACCGCCTTCATGAGTATGATATTTTCTGATGCCTGAATTCATCTGAGTTTGAGTAAAGACAATCATATTCTTCTGAAAATAAGTTGGAATTTTTTTAGCTGTAGTATATGACGGATTATGTTACATATGCATTGCTGTATATACTACATCCTGGGTGGGTATGAAGTTGATCGTGATCGACCGGTGGAGTGCCATTTTGGGGTGACCGCCTTTACCAAGGCAATAGACGCGCAAACTGACAGAAACATATTTGTGTAACATCGACGCTAGCTAGATTAAGAATCGGCTTTTGACAATCGATCTCATTGTGTTCACTTAAGAAAATTATTCCACATATGTTTAGACACATGTACCTTTATTGGAGTGAGTGAGTGAAGATTAACGTCGCACTGTTCAGCTACACGAGGGCTTTCGGCGACGGACCACGTAATTTTGAACCATGGTCAAGTGACGTGGACGACACCTCAGCTGGCACCCACTTCTCCTAACTACCACACCACACCACGGGAGGACGTTTCAGCTCTCGACAGATTTAGCGTGCATCGCTGCCCTACACGGCGGGTCTTTAGTGGTACAGGGCTCGAACTCGTGACAAAGCCAGCCACGATCCGATGCCTATACCACTCGGCTACCGCGGCCACGTACCTTTATTGGAAGCTTAACCCATTCACTGCTGCACTTTTATATATCCGTCTCGCTCAACTGGTATGTTGAGTGCCCTGGACGTATGTGTGTCTTTCCGAAATACAATTATTTTCTATCCGCTGCTATCAGTGAAACTATTCCGATGGTTTCCGATACTTTGACAGTGGCTAAACTGTGAAGGACTGACATATTCAGAGAAAAAGTTGCTGTGAGGTGTACTTTTTACGCCCCCTCCCCTTCCCCTCAATCCATTGCATACAGCCACCTATGTGAAAAACAGTGGCACTCTGGGGAACGAATCGCTTAACCCCTATGTTAAGGGTTTAACATGCTATATGCATATACAAGCAAAAAAGCGATAGACAATATCTAATTTATCCAACAATTATTAAATAGTTGGCGCCACATGCTTGCTTTTTTTTAAATTTTAAATCTTTAATATATATTTTTCAGAGTTTCTTTATAATTTACGCTAATTTTATGATTTTTATTTTTATGATTTTTTAAAAGTATATATATATTTCTTATTGTCGTATATCGTATCGCAATTAATCGTTTCTTATATCGTATCGCAAGTAACTTTATGCGGTTCTGCTCTCCTATTTGGCGGGAACACGATAATGCACTCTTGGCCATCGTTACAAATCCGTTTTAGTAGGTTATGTTTATGTTCATATATTCTTGTTTAATGACTTAATATTTAAATTTTACGTATAGAACTCTTTCCTTTCCTCTTGGTACATAGTATGACAAATTACAGGTGAAGGTTGGCGCCGCAAAACTTGTTTAAACCTGCAATCTTGGTTCCTAAGGCCAGGAATTTGTCTTTATACTATGTACCTCCTTCCTACTTTTAGTTATCTTAGGTTTATAACTATATGATTATTTTTATATTTTTGTTTATATGTATATGTATATGTGTGTATAAATTTATATATATGTGTATGTATATGTATATGATTATATATTAAAAATTCTTATATTGGATTATATACATATATATATATATATATATATATATATATATATATATATTGGTATTGCGATTTGAACCAGAAAAAGCATCCTGTATTCATTATTGAGTGTGAGAGTAAGAAAACGCACTCACTTTCCTGTTTTTAAAAAAGTAATGAGGTAAAAAAGAGCGAACGCCCTATCTCATTTTTTAAACAATAAGACAATAAATGGTGCATACGGTGATATACACACGATGATTATATTAATGAAATAAAACAGATATTTTCTCTATTCAATTATATTTTTAATTTAAAATAACATAAACAAGATTTCAATACTTTTACTTTATTTTAATTAAAATCATATAAATGATATTTTTATGCTAACTGAATATTTTTCGGAAAAATCTAAATTTTCATTCCTAGTGTTCTCCTTTTCGAACTTCTTGTATTAAATAAAAATTTCTTTTCTACATCGGCATTGGTTTTGAAAATTATACACATTCAGTCAAAAATTTTTAATTTTAATGGGGGATATACTTCTTCAAATGCGCATGACAGTACTTCTAACTATTTTGTACTCAAGTTAAATTTCTTATCTTTCTGTTTCTTTTATTACAAGGAAAAATGTCACTCATCGATAACTACATTTTCACACAATTCAGTCATTACAAATTCTATTGTGAGAAAAGTTCTCCCTAATTAATTTTGTCTTCCAAAACAGTACACTTAAAACAATTTTGTTCAGTGAATTAACCGACAGTTCCACAATGTATCCATACCAAATTTTAAAAACAATTTTAACATTTTAAAATGTATCCTGTATTAAATTTTTTTGAGTATACACAAATATTTCCTGCTGTATGGAAGACATAGTACGAGAGATGTGGTGTGTGGTTTTGGAAGAATGTTTCGTACGTGTAGACTATTTTTAAAATTTAAATATCACTAAAGCTGATCATATAACTGAAAATGAGCCTTATTTTAATGTGTGCTGGTTTCAAAATAAAACTCTTTACAACATTAAACAGCCTATGGGTTTTTATATTCAATATCAAACTATTCGCAAAATGATTTACAACTTCTATTCAAATTGTAAAGAAACTGAAATAAAAATATATTATACTGCAGTCAAAAATATTCATAATATGTAAATATCCTATTCCTCCACTTATTTCAGTACATTTTAAAAACTGTAGCTGAATGCAATTTTTTATATTTATAAACGAGGTATAAAAGCTCACACAGTCGTAAAAATGTCTTTATCATTTTTAAATATACTACTATAAAACGTATATGGATTGTAAGATCAGTTCTAAAAAATCTTAAAAGCATTTAGAGTAGCAAAAAACATGTAATTTTGGATTGATAAATTTTTTAATATAATACACAAACGTACATGTTATTAAGCAAATACATTTGAAAAATCAAACTTCCTTCTGAAATTAACGTAATTGAATGAAAAAATGTTTAATTGCAAATGAGAAATACATGTTTATCTAAGGGGTATCCCCAAAGTGAGGCAATCCTCAAACTTAAAACTTAAACTGAGTGGCACAAAATCCATGAGGGCCAGGAACTACTATGCCCATCCCAATATATGTGACCATTGGACGCTGAGGTGCATAAACATATATCCCGATTTGGTGGTCAGTCTGAAAAGAGACCTACAGTGTTTAAGACCCCAAGCAAGCTTAGTACTCATTTATCTACCCAATGTAGCGGGGATGAAAGGCAAGAGTCGACCTTGCCCAGCCCGTTAATAGAACCCAAGACATGTGGTGTGGAAGCACGATATGCTACCACTCGACTCTATTCGGTGAAAAATAAAATTTAATGTTAGAATCTTATATAATTCCCAAATGAATGAGGGAGTCCAAACTTTTTTTCTTGTAAACTGTGTAGAAGGAAATGGTTAATTATGAACATTTCACAAGTTACATAAATTAAAACTAACCGTTATAGTTTACATAAATTTTTAAGAATGAAAAAGGTGTATTTTGGCAGCACGAATTAATTTTAAAGGGTTACGGTTACGAAAAAGTAGTACAAATAAATCTAAAGTAGGTTTGCTTACCTTAGATATTGTCAAACACAACAATGTATTGGAAGCCAATTCCTTAATTCATTGTTATAAAAACGTATGGAAAAATATAAGACTTATTTTTGCATTTGTAATTTATATATATATATTTTTCCTGATAACTTTAAAAGTTAGAGCGGCATCCATCAAAACCGCGGTTCCCTCTCCGTTTTTCCAGATCGCCTCTGACTAAGCCGGCTCTGCCATAATAAGTGAAATTTCCGTATTTTTGTTTGTCAAAATCATTTTATAGCAGACTGCATTTTCATGCATTTTAGATGGTCGTTTTATATCTTATTGTCTCAATTTAAAATTACGTAAAATTCTTGACATTCGCATCAATGACCATTATAATTTTTATTAGTATATGAATGTGTCATCAAACGATTGCATGACTATTATTAACATATTAATTTAACCATTTAATTAATAGTAAGTATAACATAACGCACACACAAATTTTCTGAACTTTAAAATAAATATTTCGAAAACTACTTCAGATATACTCAAAATTTTTCATTCCTACGATTTAGCTTCTCAGTTTTGCTTCTAGGTAAAGCTTTATTGTATAATCATCGATTTTTTTAGTATATTTTTCCTCTTAGCATGCAGTTTTCAACTGAATTGTATGAAATCTTCAAAATATATTAAAAATACCAAAGAAGGTATATATCAAAATTTGAAATTTATATTATACTCAAAGAGTTGCTAGAACTTATGGTAAATAATTCTTAACTGCGCGATGCATTTTTTTTTTTTCGAATTTTCAAATGGAATTTCTAACATAAAATTTTTACCTTTATACGGTCGAGATTTCAAAAAATATCCAGATTTTAATTACTTATTCAGTTAGCCTTTAAAAAGATAAATGTTGAGGTATTTTGTATAAATAGATATTTTTTGAACAATAATTCGAATGTTTTGAATAGCTCGAATTTAAAATTGATTTTTATGTTTATTTATATGCATAAATGTCTACTGTAAATCTTTCCGTATATTTTTGATTACTATTTATTCAAACATTCAAGTTATAAAAAAGTGTGGGAAAATCTTCATTCATGTTGTCTTTGATGTAAACCAGTTCAAGCACTTAAAATTCAAATATAATTCGGTGTATTTTAACAATATACACTGGTGTGCAAAAATTAAGGACGAGACGGTTTTTCAATATAACTTTGTACCAAAGCTTTCCAAATCAACACATTTAATACCGTAAGATCCCCCAATACGTAAGGACATGTGTAATGTAAGCAACACTTACTAAAAAAGAAATCAGAGGGATCAAAAGAAGCTTGATTGAAAAAGTAGCATGAAGCGCAATGTGAATGAAGGCCGAAACATCCCTGTGATGGATGTTCAGCAAGAAACATCCGGTCTTTAGCAGGGGATATGATCTCCCCTGACTGCTAGGCAGGTTTCACAGCGTCTGCCCATGCTGAGAATGAGGGTGTCAATAGGTTGTTGAGGCATTGCTGCCCATTCGTCTTGCAGTGCCAATAGAAGCTCCCGAATCGTTACTGGTGGTAAGGTACCAGCTGCCAAGCGTCTGCTAAGAAAATCCCATACATGCTCGATGGGATTGAGATCCGGAGATCGTGCCGGTCAATCCATACGTTGTATATCCTCACTCTCTAAGAGCTGTTCGTCAGCTACTGTGCGATGTCATGGTGCATTGTCGTCCATGAAAAAAGAAGCTGCAGACCCATAGCGCCTCTAAAAAGACGCACATATGGAAGAAGAATCTCGTTACCATAACGGGTCCCGTTGACTGAACCTGCGTCGAAGATGTGAAGGTCTGTACGACTACCAAGTATGATGCCTCCCCAAACAAGAACACCGCGACCTCCATACCTGTCCTTTTCAATGATGTTCGACGGATGATTGCGGCTTCCCCACTCTCCAGATGAGTATGCGATGCGAATCGCTACTCAAACTGAATCTGCTCTCATCTGTAAAGAGTACTCGTCCCCATTCATTGTTTCTCCAATTCCGGTGTTCCCGGCACCACAGAGAACGCCTTATCCAATGGGCAGGCGTTAAAGGTACGCACCGTACAGGGCGTCGTGTAAACAGACCACCACCGTGCAGTCTTCTGGCCACGGTAAAACGCGATATCGGTCGTCCAGTCGCCTGTGTCGTGTGTCTGGCGATTTCTTTTCGCTGTCTGCCGCCTGTTTCTTCTGGTCTGGAGGACAATGTACTGATCATCTGCGGGTGTGGTTCCTCGTGGACGACCACTACTGAACCCCCGGATAGCTGTTCCTGTAGTTTGAAATTGTCTCCAAAGTCGTGAAACGATGCTGTGAGCAATTCCGAACTCTGCAGCCACACTTGACACACTGCGGCCTTCCTCCAACTTCCTTTGATTCGACCTCGGGTAAAAGCATCCAGATGTTGTCTAACAGATTGATTATTCGCCATTTCTGGCTGAGGCAACAACTCGGTGTGATTTTAACTGTTATACGGCGTGCAATCTCTTTGCCAGAAATACTGATCTTACACCGACAACACGCTTTATACTACTCAGACACTCCCCCATTACGTCTATCTGCATATCTGCGAATGTGCTACCGTACATCACCTTACTTAATGTCCTGATTGGTATTTCTGTCCGCTCTACCTCTTCGTTCAGCTGATATGCTAATTTTTTCGACTTCGTCCTTAATTTTTGCACACCAGTGTATAACTAGGCACTGTACGTAAACTTCTCTGAACACTTGGGCTTTGAAAGTTAAAACAAAAACTAATAGATCTTAATTTTTTTTTTTCGTTATTATTTTTATCAAAGTGTAAGAAAATGTTTCAAATTATTTGATGAAGTTTTAATTTATTCATTTTTAGTGGTTGGAAAGTTGAAAAAGATTTCAAAACTTTAAAGTCTTTGGTGTTTTATTAATTTTTTTGGCATCTTATAATGTAATAATCATGTTTCAAAAACTGAAAGCATTGATTAAGGTAAGAAAAATGAAGCGAAAGAATATACTTTAAAAAAATAATTTGTCAAACTATATAAAATAGCAGGTTGCCCTGACACGCCGCAACTTGTTACAGTTTCAAATTAATATGAAACCAAAATGGAATTGTAACATATTTTACTTAATGCGTTGGGACTTTTCAAAGCTTTTAAAATACAAGCTAACAATTAAACACTTCCTGGGGTCTAAAGAAATTTTTCCCCGATTTCTTACGATTGCTCCAGGGTCAAAACACGGGGTTCCCTGCGAGCCATAAAACTTCCTATCAGTGTCCTGCTGTGTTGCTTCCACCGTCCCTAATTATCTTTCAAGATGTTAAACCTTTAAAAGGGGGAAAGGATTTCAGAAAAGTACGGCTAATCCGCTTTTAAAAATGTTACTTGATGGCAAAAAACCCGTGCAGTACATTTTGAAGTATATTTACTATGACGGAATTTTCCGTGCTAACCGCTTGGAGGGTTAAAGACCTACATTTTCCTTTTAGAAGTTTCACACGCCGTATATAAATGATGAATTCTGATGTACCTGGTCTACTGATCATTTTCTTTTTTTCGTAGTGTGACGGATCTACTGGCATGGTTGATATTTCTCTGCTTTTTTATAAGAATGATTTTTAAGGACATGAGTGTAAGAGAAGAATTGCTAACAATATAACCATTAGGTGAAAAAACTAGGTGGAGATGTTTATTGAACCTTCAAAAAATACATAGTGGAAATAAAAGTTCAAATTTATAAAGTTGTATTGATGACAACTAATGGAGCCTTATCAAAGACCGGCACAGTCAATTAATTTTTGGTTACGTGTATCACAGGCGATGACTTACCACATTTGGTTTCTTCTCATTGCGTTCTTCACCAATAGGTTCCACCAATTAGTTTATGTCTCATTGATAGATGGCAACACTTGCACTTAGAATCCAGTGCAAGATTAGCAGTTCGTAATTATATACTGATATATTTAAGATTGGCAGTAACTGTGAGCACTACGTATGAGAACTAATTATGGATGCCAAACATGCCATACTGTTTCCTATCAAACACTTAGCAGTTTTGATAACTTAGATGAACGACTTATTATGGTTTATAAATGTAAACGATCAGATTATATATAAAAAAGAAATGGGCATATCAGATCTCTATAGAAAGAAGTGGAAACTGATCAAGCAAGGGAAACGTCTTATGATATAATGCATATTAATTATGATAACGAAAGTAAATTATCATAAACTTTGTATTAAAGAAAAATTTCAAATCCTACCTTAAGAACTTCAGCAAGAAAAATATGAAGCAGTAAGACAAACTTCGCCCTGTTTAAATAGACAGAAGCAGGAAAAAAGCAAAAATTTAACATGCTATCTGTTGATTATCAAAGGACACAAAACTACAATAAATTGAACAAAATATAACAACTATGCCGGCACTTGACATTCCTGTAATGTTAGCTAAAATTATCTGGGTGATTCGTGTCCTTTAATAAAGTAATGCATATTTGAAACTTCTAGGTTCACTTTGATTGATATTTTTTTTCTCAAATTATCAAAGAAAAATTGAAAAAGTTCTTATAAAAGTAGGTAAATATAATTTACATTAGTTAAATTATCACTAGAATAATGATTTTTTTTCGTGTACAATAAGGTAATTGTGAAAACTAAAAGAATTGAGGGGACTCCATCACCCAGCGTGAACACTTTTGATAGTATCGGTGCGCCCTGGGTTAAAACAATAAACAGTGTATAACAAGTGTAATATAAGTGTTTTATTATTTAAGTAAGTTTATATAATAAAATACATATAAAAAAGTTTTTACTTTGTAAATAGCTTTAAATTTTTACTGTGAATTGTTGGAAAATATTGTGAAAAAACGTGTTGTAAGAATTATACATGTTAAATCACAGCAACTATCAAGCAATAGATAATTAAATGCCCCTCAGATTCTCTCTCTCTCTCTCTCTCTATATATATATATATATATGTATATGTGTGTGTTTGTGTGTGTGTGTGAGTGTGTGTGTGTGTGTGTGTAAAGAGTGTTTATGAAGGAATATATAAAAATATAGGTAATAATAATTGAGATTTGAAACGGAAGTTTAAAACAAAATGTCACACTTTATGTATGGAAAAATTATTTTTTCAGAGAAAACCCTTTAATTCTTGCTTTGTAAAGGTAAATTAAATTATATACTATTCTTTGAATATATAGTCTATATTTCAGTTGAAAGAGAATGTTTCTTCTAAAAAATAATTAAATGCCCCTCAGATTCTCTCTCTCTCTCTTTCTCTCTCTCTCTCTCTATATATATATATGTGTGTGTGTAAAGAATGTTTATGAAGGAATATATAAAAATATAGGTAATAATAATTTGAGATTTGAAACGGAAGTTTAAAACAAAATGTCACATTTTATCTGTGGAAAAATTATTTTTTCAGAGAAAACCCTTTAATTCTTGATTTGTAAAGGTAAATTAAATTATATGCTATTCTTTGAATATATAGTCTATATTTCAGTTGAAAGACAATGTTTCTTCTCCAAAAAATACAAGTAATGATTAATAAAATCAGATGCTAGAATTTATAAAAATTTTAAGAAGCAATTGCTTAGTGTCTTTCAACTATTTTTTTGAATTTTAAATATAAAGGTAAAGCAAATATTAGAAATCATAAATCTAAACCAAAATACTAATTAAAAAAAGAAGCTGTTTTCGAGTTTATTTTCTTGCCAACAAACTCTACTTATAACCTCCTAAACCATTTTACATCCACTAAAAGACAATAAATAACGTTAATGGCTAAAGAAACTTGACATTATGCACAGCAATTTCCTTTTCTATTGCTTCCTTTGTTTGCTATTTACCATGTTGGGAATGGGAATGCAGTTACATTGATTTTAAACGACATTTAATGGCCGTGAAAATTGATTTTCAAAGCAAGTAAATAGATGCAATCATGTTAAAGAGCTAGACAAAACATAACATAAATGAATGAATAGTCTATGCATATTTAAGTTTGTGATTCTTGAAATTATTTATGTTTCTGTATTCTTTTTTTTCTGCACCTTTAAATATTCCCTTTTATAAGATTGATGATGTTTTTGCAAAGTTTTTAATGGTTTTGCAAATGCATGTGATTACTAAAGCGTTTTATTTAAACATATATCACTTTTTTTAAATAACAAATTGAATGTGAAGTGTTTCTAGTGTCTTTAAAATTATATATAAATATTGGACAAGTAACATTTTAATGGATGGATAACTATGATTTTTATCATTGTGTAAGCGTTAAATGGAATTCGGAAATCGATGATTGAACAATAAACAAAATGGAAATTTATTAAAACTCTATATTCTTAATATGAAACGTAGGATACTATTAAAGTTAAATGTATTTATGATTATTTTCAAATCTGCACAAGCAGTTGATTTCAGATTCATTTTGACGAAAGAAGTGTTTTATACTGAAGAAAGTGGTAATGCCTAGAAAATATTTAAAAAAAAAACGTATTTTTTAAATACAAACATTTATTTAATTTGATTGGATGCAGAGTTAAATTCATTTGATTAAATATCTTTAAAATAATTCGTCGAATAACATCGAGTGGTTCTTCCACGCTTCCGATTGACTTTTTCCGGAATCAAGAGGCGTCATATTTTGGTTATTCTATCAATCTTTAACGCACCCCTTAATAGTAGGGTGGATATAACAAAGAAAAATCCAGTTTTACATTATTTGATCTACGTACAATTTCTCACTTTCTAAATTTCTTAAATAAATGTCAGACATAAAAATGTAAATGTTAGTATACTTTAAAAAGTACTTATTTCATAAAGTTACTGAAAGTGGAACGTAATCCGTTAGAACTGATTACAGAGACAACAAATCCAAAAACAATTATATTTGGCATAAAATGTCTTCGAACATTTAAGGTATCCGCCAACGTTCGGAACCGGGATTTTCGAAAAACGCATAAATGGATAATTTTCTTGATATTTAGTGCCACTTAAATTAGAATACATGTATAAAATTGTTTTAAGGACATTATGATAAAAAAAATATTTAAATACAATATTTTAGCAAAAAATTCATTTAGAATTTTTTTTTTTAAAAACGTTCTCCTTTTATAAAAAAAAATACTTCTATAATAATAATATTTTGCTTAAATAAAGTAAAGACTTCTACAAAGAGTCTGAACTGGGATATTTGAAACATTCACATTACTTTCAGAGTTATCACCAATTAAAATAATTATCGGTGTTTTTTTCCTTTAAATTGCTTTTCTCTGTTGTAGTAAAATATGGACAAACCCCCTTCTAAGTTATATATTTCAAAATTCTAGTTGAGCCTCTTTACAAAGTTCTGAACTGTATACAGACAAGATATTATTATAATAGAGGCATTTCCCATAAAAGGAGAATATTTTGAAAATGAGTCAAATGGGGAAATGGTAACTTGTTGCATTTTTTCACCAAATCCTGCTATGCCCAGAATCAGTCAGTAAATTCAATCGATTTTAATAGAACTTCCCATCTTTCCGTTTATTTATTTTCCAGTTTTGTGCTTGGCGTGTCCATTTGAAATCAGCTCTCATTTGCACACATGTCAATGCCATATAAACCGCTGGGCGTCTTGGCATAAAAGGGGATCTCCCTAGGACTGTTGTAATCTGTTTGCTAGGAAATCATGTAGTAATTGGAAGTTCAGAAAATACATATTAGCTACTAATCGTCCGGTATATTGCGCAGCTGCGTAACGAAATCTGTTTTGTTTAGGCATTGTTACTCTGGTTCTACCTGTTGGTTAACGAATATTTCCTCAACGTTTGGTAACATATCTTCAGCTTGTATATTATGTAATTAACAACATCAAAGGCATTGTACAATTCTGGGTGACCATCCCCTTTTGAACATTTCAATGGTTCTGCCTTCTACAGGGTGTCCCCAGATAGCATATACAAACTTGGAGAGGTGGCAGAGAAACCATATTTGCATATGAACGCATGAGCGGAAAGGTAAACCTAACATCATAAAGAAACACAAATACAGTAATGCCTTTGATTCAGAATGTAGTGTAAAACGCTTTATTACAGAAAAAAAACCCCAGAAGAGTAGGAAATTAAAAAAGTATGACATGAAAGCATCACAGGAGGTGTGTGAAGTTGCTGCTATTGGCATGTATGAAAGCACGACTTCGACGCGACTTAGATTGACGGACATGTTACAAAATACTGGGTGTTTCACGGGTCGTAGCAGCAGCAATGGATATTCATACCACCGGTACCATTTCAGATTGGGCTGGCATGTCGTCAATCGTAGCTCTGAGGATTCATGTTCTATCAGGTTCTGTTGTGCCCGAGCAAATGTTTATAATTCGGTTGCCGCTTCGTTGGATGTCTTTCCCCATGCAATCGAACAGCAACACATCAATTTCCGTTGGGATGTAGTTGAAGTGGATATCCTCTAATTACACGTTCGTATAATAATCCATGTTCATCGCACGCTGCCCATATCTGAAATGAGGAAACCACATGTACGAGCCTTGCAAGCTCACGGGCAGCGCTACCTATCAATTTCCGCCCATGCTTTCTAATGTAATCATCACTCTTTACGATGTGCTTTACCTCCTTTCAAGTTTGTACATATCAATCGGGGAAACCGTGTATAAAAACAAGTAGATTTTCCATCCTTCTCATCCATGAACAACATTTTTTGAACAGCTTGATTGTACACATGTCAGTGATTATGATGTCAAGCAGAAAGACGAGAATGCATATTCAAATTACGTTGTTGCAGTATTACCAAAGTCCAACACCATAAATTTATTACGTTATTGACAAAGCATTTGCACGTGCAAAAATAATTTATTAACAATATATAATGCATAGACAATTTTCAATTCCATTTTTTTTTGCTAAATTATCTACTAACTACAATTTCTAAATTACTTAAGTTTTGATCACTAGTGCACAGTGCAGGATTTTGTTTGTTTTTTTTAAATCTCGATGAGAGTACAGAAAAAAAGTATTTGAGTCTGGCAAATATTTTTCTGAACATAACAATACGTTATTCATTACTTAAGCTGATTTTTATTCAATAGAACTTTACATTTAATTTTAAAAATGTCATCATTTTATTATGTGGCATTATATTACTTTCATTATTATTGTGAAGTAGTCGTTTTTGAATTTCGACGCCAAACGTATTAACCCCTTAGCTACCGCAAACGTACATATATGTCTCACTTAGCTGGCACATTTACTGTCCCTGAGGAATAAATACACCTTTCCGGAATACGATTCTTTTCTTTGTGCTGTTATCAGTAAAAATGTTTAGAAGGTTTTTAAATGAAATAAAATTACATTGTGTGTGTGGCTGTGCTTAAGAAGTTGTTCCTTATTTAAGAGATAGTTTTGCTGTAGTATGCCTTTTTACCCTTCTCTATCCCCATAAACCTCAAATGCGTCTAAGTGAAGAACGGTGATATATATTTCTTTGCAACGATTTATACTTTGGGTGAGTTTTTGCATTATTAATGGAATAGTTTAATAACTATGTAAGGGATAATTATTTCAAACACAACGGAATAAAGGTAATTATTTTACATAAAAATACTTTAAAAGGTACCACACTTCTCATACACATCAGATAAATAAAATATAAGCTCTCTTCTCAATAAAGGTTAAGGTATAAATTATCAAACAAGGGGTTTCAAGACATTTCGAGTGACAAATTGGAGTACATAAACAACGCATAAGCATATTTTACTGCATGCCCCTAGAGAGGGCGCAGAATACTGGGATAGCAAACACTATCGTCAGATTCTGACTCATTGCGTGTGGGATAACGCAGGAATACATTAGAATGCATCATTCTCCTCACGGATGCCTCCAAATTGTACGATTGTCAATGCTACCATTCACTGTGTCTCATTGCATGAACTGAGAATGAATACAAAGAACCGCTGACATGGCATGTCGTTCGGTAGAATTATCAATCTCCGAGATAGTTCTCTTTATCATGTGTCTGTGGTGTGCCAAACAGTGTTCAGGCAATTCCTCAGACAGGTTCTTGAACATCCCCATTACACCCAAACCCCCTCGCTGTGAGAATTTCACATTTCCGGTCCACTTCAAAAAGCTCTGAAGAAACGGCGATTTCACGACGATAATGATGTCCAAGCTGCTGTTGGAAATTAGTTCCACAACCAATATCAGAGTTTCTTAATCCAGGACATCCATTATGTTGTGGACCGCAAGGACACTATTTTCAAGGAACAAGGTGACTTTGTCTAGCCTACCTGTTAAATCTCTATTACTTCTTTCCTTTGTATACTAATTACATTTCCTTTGTATAATAATTTAAATAAAAATTAGCGAAATTATTGCTAGCAAGTCCAACTTGAGGAAAACCATTAATTTGTTTATGCAGAGTATCAATAAAATTAATGTAATTTTCTCTTAAATTTAAATCTATGATAATTTTAAATGTACGAAATTAATAGTAAGATTATGAATACCTTATTAATAGCATATAAATAAAACTCTTTTTTTTGTTTATGTATGAATTTTGTAGGAGAAACATTTGCAAAAAATGAATTGAAATAATTTTTATTGAGAACCAGAGTCTAATCTCTACCATGCCTTTTAAGCATTTCTATGCTTTTCTTGTATTAAAAAAACATTAATTTATATTAACAATTCTGAAATTCAAATACAGCATAGAATAATATATCATTAATAAGAAATCTTTCCTTACTATATTTAAGTTACAAATTTTTTGAGGAAACAATTTTAACACATAAATGGATTTTAAAATTATTTCTTCTATAAAATTATTTCTTCTATCAAACATTACATATTCGGAGTAAAAAAACGATAATTCATATAGGTTTGCTACAATAGTAAATAAATCTCTTGTGCTGATATACACATTATTCAAAAATTATTGTTAAAATAATATTTTAATTAATTATTAAGTTTGCAAATAATATTAAAGGAGATTTACATTCAATTTGATATTGAGCAAAACAGTTTACAGAATACGCAGAACCGAAGTGAAAATTGCTATTTAAAATAAAATTATACACGATTTTTTTTTTATCTTGAAGTTGTCTGTTTAAACATACGTATTTAAACAGACGATATCTCTATAGATATTTTTGTATAATAGTTGGATAACAGCATAATAATTTTTACATATATTTTCCGTTATCTTCTTCATTTTAATCTAAATCTTACAAAAATAATTTCAACGTCACCGAAGAGAACACATAATTGAGTTTGGAGATATTTGAATCAGAAAGACCTCAGCAAGAAGAAAAAAAATTCTTCCAAGGACCAATCACTTGTCTACTAGAACTGATATTTCCTTGGAACACGCGAGAAAACAGCGAAAAAAGACAGAAATTTCGCTTAAGTGTTACCAATCACGGTATCTCTGGTTTTCTTGGAGTAGGGAGGTAATCATCTGCGTCCCACAGCTTCCATGTAATCGGCGAAATCCAGCAACTGGCTAGCATTTGTCATTATTGCGTTCCTGTACTTGAATAGGGAATACTTCTCCAAGTGTTCCGCTCGGAATCTATTCGACGTGAAGAAATGATTTTAATGCATTTGAAATTCCAACCGGGAAGAAGAAACAATATTAAAAATAAAATGTTTACTCGTTTTGTATACTTTTGTATGCAATATTATAGCTTAGAATTCCATAGTAGGAATTCTTAAAAAAATATGTGCGATTATTTTGCTTGTAGCCAATGTATATGAATCACATGAAACAGGTTTTGGTGATAAAAAATACCGCAATAGACTACCAATTTAATTTGTTTTTAAATAAAAGTTTTCAAAATTATGGATTTTAAAATTCTACTCATACTACAATAAATGATGTATTTACTTGAAATTTGGTTTACAAGAACGTCAAGCTATGTATAATAAAATTTGGTATGGATTGTTTGCTAGTATGATTAATATTTGCAAACTATTATTTTTACTGAAAAATTATTGAAATTTCCTTAAAAATGTACTAACTCTAAATTCAACTATTTTTTAAAACAATAAAAATTGCTTTGATTAAAAAAACACACCATTTTTTGTTACATGTTCTAATATCACAATTGGTAAATAAATTCAAAGCATTTAGCTCAGCAGAAAAAAAGCCTTAACATTTTTTTTCTCTTGGAGATAAATCCGTTCACAGTTTTTATTTGTGATTAGGATCTGAATGAAAATTAACATAAAAAGTTATCATAACTTTGATTTTTTTTTTCACTTAGAGCTTACATATTTTGTGAAATTAAAGAAAAATGTATAAAGGATATTTTAGATTAAAAATATTTTATTTGAATTTTTTACCATTTTTGTCAATTGAATCGTAATGAGTCTTAAAAACATTTTCAATATAAACTCAAATGCATATTAAGTCTTAATTTTCCTTTAGAATGATTTTGTGTAATAGTGTGAATAACAGAAATGAAAACATTATTATTTCTTTTTTTTAAAATTATGTGTTGAAAGAGAAACTGTTATTTTCTTAAATATTATAATTTATTTAAATATTTAGAAATACAATTAAGTCGAATAATTGGTATTAACATATTACAGCAACAGCATTGGCGACATTACATGAAACATAGCACATGGTTCCCAACTGAGTGCGAAAGACCCAAGCGAAATCGAGGTTGACAACTTAACTAGTTATCTTGAACATTGGCACTGTTGAGATAGTAAATAAGTATAGAACAATTACTTAGGAAAACAAAATTTCACGTTTGCTTTATTAAATTGTTTACTTTATTAAATGTTACAGCTATTTTTAGTACGAAATTAGAAATTATATATATATATATATATATATAAATTTATATATATATATATATATGACACAATCATTCTTAGAAAGTTAGTAGTGAAATAAAACTATTATTTATAAAGGGTGTTTTGAGAGGTATATAGAACTTTTAAATTGCAATAAAACAACGATGTATCATTCGATTGACATGAATTTTTTTCATTCCAAAGATAATCTTGTGGCATTACATTTTAAATATGTTTTCTGACATAGGACTGCCACGGCTGGCTCGGATGTAGTCCAATCTGGACGTCCAATTTCGATGACTTTTTCCAACATTTGTGACCGTATATCGGCAATAACATGGCGAATGCTGTCTTACAAATAGTCAGGCGTTTGCGGCCTATCCGCATAGACCAATGACTGTACATAGCCCCACAAAAAATAGTCTAGCGGTGTTAAATCACAAGATCTTGGAGGCCAATTCACAGGTCCAAAAGGTGAAATTAGGCGGTCACCAAACGTGACTTTCAATAAATCGATTGTTGCACGAGCTGTATGACATGTTGCGCCGTCTTGTTGGAACCACAGCTCCTGGACATCATGATTGTTCATTCTGGAAAGAAAAGTTAGTAATCATGGCTCTATATCGATCACCATTGACTGTAACGTTGTGGCCTTCATCGTTTTTGAAGAAGGATTCCACCAGCCCAAAAAGTGCACCAAACAGTCAGTTTTTCTGGATGTAACGGTGTTTCGACATACACTTGTGGATTAGCTTCACTCCAAATGCGGCAGTTTTGTTTGTTGACATAGCCATTGAACCGGAAGTGTGCTTCATCGCTAAACAAAATTCGCTTATGAAAATCGACCATTATTTTCGAAATAAAATTGTACAATTTGAAAGCGTTGTTCAGACGTGAGTCTATTCATGATTAATTGCCAAACCAAACTGAGAATAAATCACTTGACAGCTGTTAAATCGGTCGCCATCTTGGAAAGTAATGCCAACTTAAACTTCTATACCTGGAAAACAAACACTCTGTATAAATTTATGCCATTTTTTTTTTAGCTTTCTTATCCCACTATGAGTATTAAATTCTGAATAAATCAAATTTACACAAATTAGCTATTCAGTTAAAGCCCTAATATCAGTTTAAGTATATAAAATTAAAAACTTGAAATGAATTTAAACACGTATGTCCTATGAAATGTTAGGATATCTGCCTTAATTATTGTAACTTCATTAAACATTTTCTTCTGTTGTACATCTTTTAGTTTAATTAGAAAGTTGATTGGAAAACTAACATATCGAAATTCACAATTTGTCATTTTTAATTTTGAATTAAATCACAACTTTCCAATATGACATAAGAAATTGGTTTTTCGATATTTAGTGGAAGAATAAAAATAAATTAACCGCACTTGAATCTCATAAACACAATCAAAATCGTTTACTTAGACCTTAAGTCAATTTGTGGGGGGCAAAATCCACAGCTAATATGGAACTAGATGGATACACGGGGTAATGGTGCCAAGCAGTGCTTCTTGTTGCTGGAATGGAATCCAATATGGCGACATAGCGGTAATTTAATGATACACTATAATTTTAAAGAATTGTTTTGAAATACATTGAAATGTATTTCAAATGAAAGATATAGGATGAGATGGAGAATAACCTAGATCACTCAACAAATAATGAATATCAATATAATAAAATAAAAAGTAACATGTACTACTAATAATATTATACGCAGCATATAATAATCTTATAATATAATTGTATCGTAATTATATGTAATATTCATATAGTACGATTTAATAACAATTATTAGAAACAATAATCATATAATATAATTTAATAGTAATTATAAAAAACAATAACCATCGTGTTGTACGAAAATAAAAATAATGCATAATAATACTCATATAACGTAATTGTAAAAAAATAACTTAAGAATAGCTATAAATAAACAAAAAATAGTTATAAGTAACATAATAACTATTAAAAAATAACAATAATAATTATGAATAAATAGCAATATTAATTATAAATAAATAAGAAAATATGTAATAATATTTATAAATAAATGTTAAAAGAAACAATTATAAATAACGAATACTATATGATTGTTTTATATAGTAATAGTTGCATTTTTATACTACATTACGGATAGAATAATTACATAATATATGTTAAAAATAATAATGAGTATCAATTACAATGTACTGAAAGCTTACAATATAAAACTTGCACTCCAAATTCCTTCAACGAATTTCATTGAACGAAGAACGTAAATAAAGAAGCATTTTTAAACGTGAAATAAAACGGAAATAAACGATTTATAGTGATAATTAAAAGCACAACACTTTTTCTTTTTAAGGAAAAAATATTCTAGTACTCACTCATATTAGAAATATCCATATTCGAAAATAGAACAAAATAAAACATAAGACGGAAACAATAGAAAAATTACACTGGAAATGGTTTAATTTTTAAATAAATCAGATTAATCGTCTGAATTTAACCGCGGAAAAAAACAATAAAAGTTATTTCTGATATACGTTATCCCCATGGCAACAACATTGACAGACGATAAAAATATCAATGTAACCATGTTGTAATGCTATTATCCCGGATATCAAACTAGCACCGCTAATATTATCAAGCTTTAAATTTACCTATAAATTTTGTGAATATAAATTTGGATTTAAAGAAATATATCTAAAGCTGGAAAAATATTGTTAAAATGTACAAACGTAATTTAGAATAAAATAACACTGCATGGAAATTAATCATTTGGAAAGTATTTTAGTTTAAATAAGCAATTACAAACAATTCATCAATTTGTTCTTTGCTCGTAAATATTAAATACATTAATATATTTTTAAAGTTTGCAAACTATCTAACCAAAATATGCCACCTTTTGACACAAATATATGATTCAAGAAGAAGCCATTTAGAGCACGTATTGCACAGAAAGTTGATACGTAATTATAAATTGTTTTAAAAACACTACTTTTTTTAAACATTTTTGTGAAGTATTTACTTTATTCTCTAAAAATCTGTAACACACAATTTGATGTAAGATAATGAGGAAGATAATCATATGGTATGAATGTATATAGTTAAGGTTTAAAAAACACTGTTTAGAAATTGAATAATAGACACATATTGCAAAAATATCCGCGCACTTAAGAATATTTGTTATATACATTATATTTCCGTATATATATTTCGGTAATATAAACAAAAAAGCAAGATTATCTAATGTACAAAGCTAGTTATGGCATTTCCGCATAACAGACTTTTAAATACATGTGGGCACTTCTTTTAAAATTCATTATAAGAAATTTTTCATTAGACTATTAAAATGCATCTAAACAGAACAGTTATTCGTTCATCTTAATATAATTTTAGTAAAAAAAAGACCTAAATGTTTAGAAATACAGTATTTCTTCTCTGAAAAAAAGTATTGAACATTTGACTGTCTTCCAAATGTATTTTAAAATGATGTAACACTAGAATGTCCATCGGTGTCAATTTGATACCGGAGCCTGTACAGTAAATGTTTTGTAGATCTAGGTTAATTAGGAAACATTTTACAACTAAAAATACATAGAACGTCAGCTGTGTCATTTCAATACCAAGGAAATTTATTATCATAATCATTACTACTAGTAAAAAAACCCAAAGTACTATTACTCATTTATTTGATCTTGAATGCAGTGTTATTGCATTAATAGCGGAGAAACCAAACTTATTTTTCTAAAGTTGTTGCATCTAAGTGTTTCGTTACATAGCATTTTGTTACCTGTTAACAAAAAAATCTATTCGATTTTCGAACTTTGTGCAGAGCAGAGACCCTGAAACGATGGTTCGTAGAAAAGGTCTAAGCCTTTATGAAATTGCTAATTTATTGCGAGAGATTTCTGAGAATTAATCGGTTCTAATTCAGATTCCGATGAAGACATAAGATTAAGTGAAAGTGAGGGCGAAAATACAGACATAATTATTGATTATATTCGAGTAAATCCTAATATATGTATATAGCTAGGGATGACATAGAATGGATACCGCATAGTAGTATTGTTCCTGGCAAATTTGCTACTCTAAATATTTTGCGACAAAGCATTGGTTCAACAAGCTTCATGGAACATAATGTCAACATCAGTTTTTCATGATATAAATAGTCCTAATATATGAAAATTACATGATATATGTTTTAAAAAGTCTTAAACGTAAGGTTATTAAACAGTAGCTCTGAAATATTTTAGTTAAAACAATTATTTCATGTGTATTTTATGTTGTGATGTCAAAATAACATCAGCGGACTTTTACGGGTTATCAAAATCTCGGACGTTCTAGTGTTAAATAACCTTTTATCAAACAAACACTTTAGATTCTGAGATGTATTTCTTATTTACTAGTTATTTATTTATTGTTTCTACGGAACAGTATTTTACAATGGATGGTTTATAGAACAATTTTATGGTAGATAAATGAACAATTTAGCAGAATACTTTTTTAAGGAAAATTGTATAAGACACACACATATTTGATAAAGTCTAATATTGTTAAATCACAAAAGGCTAAAATAGAGATAAAATATTTTCACATTTTATTTCAATTGCTCCAAAGAGAATAACTCCCACATAAAACTCTTTCTGCCCCGAAACATATTACTACACTGGGTGAAAAAACAAATAAAGAATGCAATATATTTTGGGACATTTTTAGCGTTTCATATCACATTTTTGAAAAAGAGGGAGAAATCAACAAAATTACTGTCATGTGATCATAAAGGCGACGAAATGAAAATTCAAGAGTTTTTGAATTGTAAAACTTCTGTCACCCCAACAAACAGCGGAGTGATTAATCATTACCGGTTTAATGAGCTTCCAACGCTAATGCGTTGTTTGAGAAAAGACATATACATATATCAGAATGTGAAGTAAGATAGTCTGATCTGCTTCATAAATGAATAATGAATATGCCGAAAAAAATCATTCTCAATACAGTGAACTTTAACAATCCATTTCTTTAACTACCAATTACTTTTTTTTCAAATTTGGTGGAAATGTGTTAACACGTTTTTATGTACAAAGTTTAGTGAAAATATCTTTAATGGTCTCAAAAATATTTGATTGTTTAATTTTAATTGTTCCAAATAATTAATAAATTTCCAAATGCTCCATGCGCATCCATATTCAGTTTACACAGAAAATATTCTCATCTAAAGTTTTTTGTATACAAAAACAGCATAATGAGTATTGTGAGGTTCTTTTCTATTCATTTTTTACAAATATTTATGTTGAAGTCTAGTTTTTTCCCCCTTGAAATCTAATTAAAGTGTGTGTTATTATCTGTGTTTACTATTTTCTCCACCTTTAAATAAAAGAAAACATTCACTAGCATTTATTTATACGTCTGTCGAGAATATTTATACTATTGCACATAGAACATTTTAATGTTATTGATGCGATAAAAATCAAGATTCTGTTATAAGAAGTTTCTTATGTCAATCCCTGAGGATTACATGTCCTCATCCCCATTTTATGAAACAATTATTGCTCTAATTAAGTGATATCACATTATTTTCAAATTAAATCTTAATTAAGAAGAAATTAATTTCCATGAAGAGCTTCCGTGTACAGTTTTAAAACACTCTTAAATCACGGATTTCATCAGGCTGTTGGTTTTGAAAACAATAAAATGTATCCTCCGGATATCTTTAAAGATCTATAGTTATGGTAGCAAAAGTTATGGGAGAATTTTTCGTAGTGGAGTTCACATCCTTACTCCTACCGGAGTTATGGACATTAAGATTAAAAATACGAATTTTTGTTCAGTTTTTAAACTGGAGCTTATTGCTATCAGAAGGAGTTTGCAGGTTTCATGTGAAACTGAGGTTCAGTTTCAAGACTTTTGGATTTTAACTAAGAGCCGTGATTCGGTTCAACACTATCCAATTGGGCGTCTATAGGGGTCTTCCTAGTATTTTTATTCTTAATCTTCGTGATCGGATTTCTTCTAATCATTGTGCACATTTTCAGTGCGTGCCATCCCACGTGGGGATTGATGGTAATGAGAATGGCAAATTTTTAAGCAGCTATGTGGCTTAGGAGGGAGTGAACCGTCTCATAATTCCACACACACACACAGTTAATTATCCTCCCTTAAGAGAACACAGTATGATTGAATTCACCAAAATTGGTCAACAAATTTAATGTGTTTAGTTTAAATTATTATTTATACACTTTTCCATAACCTCAGAAAATTTGAAAGGTCTTAACTTAAAAAACGCTGAATTATGATAGCTTTTACCTTCGTTTTTATTCACATCCCTATGGAAAAACAAAACTTTAAAATGACTTTTCTCAGAAAGATAAAATAACTAGTTTGCCTTCCTTTAAAATGCAAAGACTTTTTTTTCTATTGCGCCTAATGCTTTGATTTTTTTACCTACTGCTAATAGTACATGTAACAAAAGGTGTTATGCAATTTTGAATCCAAGCAAAATTTATGTTTTTTAAAATAATTAAACTCGGATTTTATACATTTTTAAGGAATTTTCAATAAACATTAATCAAAAGAAGTATTGTATATATACCAATCACGTTAACGCAAATTACATACCAACTTTTATTATACATAGTTTAACGTACTGGTAAATCAAATTTCATGCATGTACGTAAAGTATTGTACGCGCGAGGAGTAGCATTTTAAAATCACTTCACAAATTTTAGGTTTTTTCCTTAAAAAAATTCAATGGCTTGCTTTTTTATGGAATTTTGAGCACAAAATCTGTTTAACATAGTATACATACATAGGAGGCAACCAAAGAAATTTTAAGAATCCTTAAAATAAAATGTTTGCGTAAATCGTACCATATGCCCTTAAGAAGATTGAACTCAATCATTTCAAAATTTCCGGATTGCCACTGGTGTTCTTCCCAGGGGGTCTCTCTTGCCCATATTTTGGATTTTCGAAAGGATTAGGTCCTTCAGAACCCGTTTTTAGAACTCATAGAATTTTTTGGATTCATGAAAATTGTCTAGCTTTGCTAGACAATCTGGGATTGGAAACATCACTAACAAGATATAAACGGATAATATGTCTTCTTTTATAATAAACCTACTTAAGTTTCAGCAACAGATAAATTTTCAGTAGGAAAAAAGTAATTGATATTTTGATGTAATCATCTAAAATATGTCTGAAAATTCAATTTAAAGTTATGCAAATTCTAGAACTTCATATACAACAAGTCTAAAAGTAAAACAATCTAAATATTAAAAATTGTCGAAACAAATAATTCATTGAATTAATACAGCGTTCAAGTGAAAAATTATGTTATAAATGGGACAGAAGATGCTTCTATTACGCACGAAAAAAAAAAAAGATAGATAAAAATAAATGAAAATATATGATTTAATATTTAAAAACAAATGTAATTAAAACAATTATTTTCTGATTTAGTTAAGGATGGAGGATTTAGAGGTAAGTACTTGGAAACAGTTTAACCTCTGGTAATAAAGTTCGGTGAATAGTCACGTAAATTTAATGTAGATGAAATATTAACGAAAGTTACATTACTGTCCTTCAAAATAGTCACCTCCCATAACTAGGCACCACTGAAATTTACTAAGCATGTTCTGTAAACTTTGCAAGAAGTCTTCTTTTGAGATGGAGTTCAAAACCTCGCTTGTCGTTGGATGTCAGAAATATCGTCAAATCTCTTTCTTTTCAAAACAAATTTGAGTCGTCGAAATAGGAAGAAGTTTGGAGGATTGACATCTGGAGAGAATGGTGGATGTTCAAGGTGTTCCCTTTTTTGCCTGGAACTGTTTGAGGATATTGACTGCCAAGAGGATGAGCATTGCGTGAACAAAAGGCTATTAACCTTTTTGTGCGTACTGGGGTCATGCCCTGCAAAATAATTCATGAAATAGGTAAAAGGTTCAATGCACCTTACAGCATTTATCATCCAGCTACTATGTACACAGTTAATCGACGATCATCTGTGATTAATTTACCTGCTATTTCAATATTTACGTCACTGACGTAGATGACCACTCTTCCGCTACAGGAGTTGTAAGAAACATTTTCCCGGCATCCTCGAATAAAGATTTAAACACTCGTACACACACTTCATGGCGAGTGCTTGATCTTTGTAAGCACGTACCAGTATCGAATAAGTTTCTATTGGCGTCTTGCCAAGCTTAAAACAAAATTTTAAATTGATCTCTTGTTCATTTATTTTCCTGTTCTCTCTAATAAACCTGGAAAATAAAGCAAAGGAACACCTGCATTTTCTTCCTTTTTCTACAATTTATACTACTGGTATTAAAAATTGTATCCCGGTGTTAAAATCTAAAAATACCAAATACCGGTATGAGATTTTAGGGCAATATTGCAAACAATACGTAAATCTTAAAAATATTTGTTTAAATATAATGATTCTCAAACAGGGAAAAAATTGCAAAAGTTTTCTCTGGAACATCTGGATTATTTAAATGACATTAATTCATTCATAATTAACAATGCATATTTTGTTTAAAGTAAATGATAATTAAAAGATAATTAACTTTAACAAACGATCCATCTGAATGAATAATTTAATTTAGTTGGACTGTGTGTCGTATATTTATATAAATATAAACACGAACATTCTGTTACAAAGCTGTAACAAAACACATACTGAATAACGAAGTATTTGATGAATTTCATTTTATTCTATAACTTTCTACCGAACATCACATTTCAAATGACGTATTTTAATTAGAATTTTTCTTAAGTGTACAACTGTGTTAGTAATCATTTTTCGATCTTTCAGATATTAGTAATGAGTATTCAGTTGTGTGTGACATTAAAAAAAACTCATTTTTTCCATTATGTTTTGTTAAAAAAAATATTATTTTTGGAATGGTTAATTATGGAATACTTAAGAAAATATTTAATGATATTTTAATTTAATAAGAAAATTCATTATTTTTACCATTTAATTTTGAGTTGAGCCACTGAATGATTTAATTTGTTGAAAAATATAAACGAAGTATTAAAAAATGAAAAAAATACTACTTTCCACAACATGACTTAACTTGAATGAAATTTAATTATATTATATTATATGTGGTAAAATTGGGAATATGTACAAAATATAAATTTGCAGGGATGAAATGTGCTTAATATTTTTTAAACCTCAAGTGTATATATGCATATTTCCTAAAAAATTTATTAAACAGTATATATATATATATATATATATATATATATATATATATATATATATATATATATATATATATATATACCCCGAATGCCGTGTACAAACTTGGAGGGGTGGTAGAGAACATCGTGAGGAGCCAAAATTACATAGGAAAGCATGGGCGGAAAGCTATAGGTGGCGCTGTACGCGAGCTCGCAAGGTAGGAAATGTGGTTTCTTCATTTCAGACACGGACTGCATGCAATGAACATGTATCGGTTTACGAACTCAGAGTTGGCGGATATCCATTTTATCTATGGCCTAGCTGATGGAAATGGACGTGCTGCTGTTCGGTTGTTCAGAGAAAGGTATCCAACGAGGCGGCAACCGAATCATCAAACGTTTGCTCGGGTGCATCAAAACCTGGTAGAACGTGGATCCTTCAGAGCTACGATTGAAGGTACTGGACGGAGGCGAATAGCGCGAACACCCATATTCGAAGAAAGTGTGTTGCATGCTGTGGACCAAACTCCCGGTACTAGTGTACGGGCACTTGCTGCTTCAACCGGAAGATCTCCAACAACTATCCATCGTGTACTGCAGGGTGCAGCCCTTGCATCCTTTTCATGTACAGAGAGTGCAGTCATTACAGCCAGATGATCCCCCACGACGTGTCACGTTTGCACAGTGGTTTCTTAACCAAATTGAGGCAAACATGCACTTTGCCAGTTTCGTGTTGTTCTGTAATGAAGCAACCTTTTCACGTGAAGGTGGGTTCAATACGCACAATGCGCACATGTGGGACTTAAATAACCCACATAGCACCCGACCACGAGCCATGTAACAACGCTTCACTGTTAATGTGTGGGCGGGTATCGTGGGTGAACGTTTACTCGGCCCATACATCTTATCGCCTCAACTGGACTCTCACAAGTATCTCGTCTTTCTACAGGAGGTACTTCAAGAACTGCTTACCGATGTCCCCGCACCTATTCGGCGCCGCATGTCGTTTCAACAGGACGGAGCGCCATCTCATTATGCAAGACATGTACATGAGCATTTAGACCGAACATTTCCAAACAGATGGATTGGGCCTGGTGGTCTCGTCGCTTGGCCTCCTAGATTCCCAGATTTATCCCCTCTGGAGTGCTATGAAGCTCCTCGTGTACGACACGCCTGTCGTTTCCGAAATGGACCTGGTCGCACGGATATCCATCGCTGCTGCTAGGATTCGTGAAATGCCCGGTGTTTTCGAAGATGTTCGGCAATCCATGTCGCGTCGGTGCCGTGCGTGCATAAATGCCAATGGTCGCAATTTCGAACACTTCCTCTGATGCTTTCACATCATACTTTTTATTTATTATTGGTTTTTTATTTAATAAAGCGTTTTGCAGTACATTTTGTGTTGTGGTATTACTGTTATTGTGTCTCTTTATCTCGTTAGGGTTACGTTTCCGCCCATGCTTTCCTATGTAATTTTGGCTCCTCACGATGTTCTCTACCACCCCTCCAAGTTTGTACACGGCATTCGGGGACACAATGTATATATATATATATATATATATATATATATATATATATATATTTATATATATATGTACTAGCTGACGTTTTAATATGTCGATTTAATATTATTCTAAGCAATTCAATACAGTCAAATTAATCTTCGTTTACAAATTCAGAGAGTTGAAAATAAGTATAAAACAACATAATGATTTTAAGCTTGTATTTTATTCATCTCCTATTTGGGTATAGTATAATGCATGAATTATTGATGAAGTTATTAATTAACACCATATGAAGATTTAATTTTATAAATTTGATGAATAACGCTTGAATTTTTTCAAATAAAAAATTTTTAATACCTTTAACCGATATATTAAAAAATATTTTAAAATTAAAGCATTTAAATTCATAAATTCATCTAGAACAGTGTTCCTCAAACTTTCAATATTTAAGACCCAATATTCAAACATAGTTTTAATCGCGACCCTCTCCATACAATAACAACTCAATAATAATTTCTATGACGCCAAATCTACAATACGACTTTAAACTCTTAAGTGCTGTAGGGGTATTTAAATGTCTCTGTCAACCAGTCCAATAATTGTCCCAGACGTATATAAAGGGTGTTTTTTAGAGGTATAGAACTTTAAATTGCAATAAAACAACGCTGACATTCGATTGACATGCATTTTTTTCATTCCAAAGATAATCTTGTGGCATTACATTTTAAATAGGATTTCTGGCATACGACTGTCACGGCTGGTTCGGATGTAGTCCAATCTGGACGTCCAATTTTCGATGACTTTTTCCAACATTTGTGGCCGAATATCGGCAATAACAAGGCGAATGTTGTCTTCCAAATGGTCAAGCGTATGTGGCTTATCCGCATAGACCAATGACTTCACATAGCACCACAGAAAATAGTCTAGCGGTGTTAAATCACAAGATCTTGGAGGCCAATTCACAGGTCCAAAACGTGAAATTAGGCGGTCACCAAACGTGTCTTTCAATAAATTGATTGTGGCACGAGCTGTGTGACATGTTGCGCCGTCTTGTTGGAACCACAGCTCCTGGACATCATGCTTGTTCAATTCAGGAATGAAAAGGTTAGTAATCATGGCTCTATACCGATCACCATTGACTGTAACGTTGTGGCCTTCATCGTTTTTGAAGAATTACGGACCAATGATTCCACCAGCCCATAAAGCGCACCAAACAGTCAGTTTTTCTGGATGTAACGGTGTTTCGACATACACTTGTGGGTTAGCTTCACTCCAAATGCGGCGGTTTTATTTGTTGACGTAGCCATTCAACCAGAAGTGCGAGATTCATCGCTAAACAAAATTCTCTTATGAAAATCTACCATTATTTTCGAAATAAAATTGCACAATTATTTGAAAGCGTTGTTCAGGCGTGAGTATATTCATGATGAATTGCCAAACGAAACTGGGAATAAATCACTTTACAGCTGTTAAATAGGTCGCCATCTTGGAAAGTAATGCCAACTTAAACTTCTATACCCGGAAAAAAACAATCTGCATATGTCTTTCCGAAATGCAATGCTTTGTGCACTGCTATTCATAACATTATTTTGAACGAATTATAATGCAATAAAATGACCTTGACAGTGTTTGCGAAGGATTTATTTTCTTCAGAGGATTTTTGCTTACTTATTCCTTTACTACCCCCCCTCCCCGCAAATGGAACACACCAGCTCGCCTGCCTGTCAAACAGTTGCATTGGGGAGAGAATCGCGTGATATTTAATCTGCATTTAAGAAATTAACTATAAAAATACAAAGTATCAAAATAAGTGTTAAATATACGGCAAACTCATGGGGTCACAATTAATTATTAAATAGTTATACTTGTTCAATTAATTATAAAATAAATTTCGCAGTACTTGTATATTTATATATGTATTATATCAGTGAAAAAAAATGTGTATTTTATTCATTTACTTTCAGTAAATTAATGTTTTTCTTTAATAATCTTTTGTTTTCGGCTATTCAATATGCTCGTGCAACTCTCGAAGGCTTATCACCTCCCCTCCCGTCCTATGGATACTGCCCCACAGTTTGAGAAACACTGCTCTGGAGCTAAAGATATTCATCAGTTATAGCACAAATCTAGTTTTAAAAGAATTATACTACGTGGCTTTCGTCATTCAGACATAGTCAAGACTGTTAAAAAAATGCATCAATACACTGAATTTTTTCAAAGAGAAAAAATTGATTCTAATAAAGAAAAAGAATCAATATGGTTGTGCAATTTAAAAAGAAAATTAGGATATTGTAATTGAAAATACGACTCCTAAAACTGCATCGTCAAAGCTAATTTTACTGAATAAAATATATTTCTGGATGTTATTCAAATAGACTGAAATAAAAATTTCGTACTACAATGACAACACATTAAATGTAAGTGTAATGTGTTAGAAATAATTCATTTAAAGCTTTTAATGTGCATTCGTTTACATACTTACTTTAAAATTTTTACCAACAATTTTCAAGTAAATTTATAAACCATATTTTTCATTCGAACTTTATATGAAAAGAGAAATTGGAACGAAACTTATTGTCAATGCAATCTGCCTTTTTATAAATATAGCTACATAATCTTCTTAGGAGTCACATTTAGCTTTCTCAATAATTGAAATCTCTAGAAAGAGAGAGAGAGAGATCTCCCGCTTTTACTTGTCAGAGCTTCATACGAGCAAACTTGTGGTCGTTAAACAACGGAAGAAATAAAAACAGTTCTTGGAAGTAGGAAACCTTAAAGTAATTTGTTAAAAATCAGAGTGTAGGAGAAATTTATTTTAAATTTTGCAAGATAAAAATAGTATAGGGTTCACACAAATTATTCTTTTACATAAATATTTTAAAACACTACAGGAACATCCATATAATATGCCAGTCTAAATAATATAATACCTGAAAAAATAATTATTAAAGTATAAATTTTTTTAATAGGAAAAATACATTTAAAACCTGATGCCTGCTTTATTAATAAATGCAAATGTATACCTTTATCACGTTTATTCAGATCAAAAGAAAACATATATTTACTTGTACTGATATTGTATACATATCTGTATTAGTAGTATATACAGCATTTTTTTTCTTTTTACGCTTATAAAGGGTGTTATTTTAGAGGTATAGAACTTTAAATTGTAACAAAGAATGATGTATTATTCGATTGACATAATTCTTTTTTATTCGAAAGATAATTTTATGGCATTACATTTTAAATAGGATTTCTGGCATATGACTGCCACCTCTGACTCGGATGTAGTCAAATCTGGACGTCCAATTTTCGATGACTTTTTTCAACTTTTGTGGCCATAAATCTGCAATAACACGGCGAATGTTGTCTTCCAAATGGTCAAACGTTTGTGGCTTATCCGCATAGAGCAATGACTTTACATAGCCCCACAGAATATAGTCTAGCGGTGTTAAATCACAAGATCTTGGAGGCCAATTCACAGGTCCAAAAAGTGAAATTAGACGGTCACCAAACGTGTCTTTCAATAAATCGATTGTGGCATAAGCTGTGTGACATGTTGCACCGTCTTTTTGGGACCACAGCTCATGGACATCATGATTGTTCAATTCAGGAATGAAAAAGTTAGTAATCATGGCTCTATACCGATCAACATTGACTGTAACGTTGTGGCCTTCATCGTTTTTGAAGAAGGATTCCACCAGCCCAGAAAGCGCACCAAACAGTCTACAGACAACGTTAATGTCGTTTTGGGCCCATTCGACGAATCTACGCCTGGCTTGATGATCGTTTTGATGAATTGCCAAACTAAACTGAGAATAAATCACTTGACAGCTGTTAAATCGGTCGCCATCTTGGAAAGTAATGCCAATTTAAACTGCTATACGTGGAAAAAAACACTCTTTAATAAATACAAGCCATTGTCCGTCCACATCTCTGGGCTTCTTCAGTTTCAGTTTCATTGTAGGTCAATGTATTGTTTTAGAAAGTCATTTTCACCTAAATCCCTTCATTAAGTTATATATATATATATATATATATATATATATATATATATATATACATATAACATTTTATAGACTTTGCTCTTTGCTTTGCAATTGTCACGAATTTCTGAAGTGGAGGAATATATTTATCTTTCACGTTCTTGTTATCTGCCTACTTGGATTTGATTTTCTTAAACCCCAGATTTTGTTGATCTTTACTCAACAGGAGAAATATAATTTCCGAATTTCAATTTCGTAGGTCTAATTACAAGAAAACAGGATTTTTAAAATATGCAATCCTTCTTTAACACCATACCTACATGTTGTTTTGAATTCAGGAAACCAGTTCAGAGTGAAACCGTGGAGAAAAGAAGAAACACATTTTCCCAAATTTATTCAGCGTGAGTCACTTGTAGTTCAAAAACCGGGAATTCTGTGTGTGTTCTGTAACGCTCGAAAAATAACTTTGGGTGTAAGCTTTCAAAAAACCTAACTCAACAACAACAAAAAACATGGAAGCCAACTTTCAAGTACCTAGGTCTGATATGTACAAAACATGATTTTTTAAAATCCTTAACGGTCATGTAACCGTACAACCCTTTGGGAGTTAGTTTTCATAAAACCATTCTTAGGAGATATGTACTCAATGCAAAGAACATGTTTGCCGAATTTTTAATTTGTAGGAGTAATTAAAATCCGTAACGCCGTAGACCCCTCCTATAATAGATTTCTCTCTCTCTCTCTCTCTCTCTTTTTAGCAGATCTCTATTAAAATAAATAAATATATTTTCTAAATTCTAAGTCTGTACACGTAATAGATCAAAAATGTGAATTTTTTTCTATTGCTACTCTCAAACTGTCTTGGGGTCCATTTTCAAAAAAACTCTTTCTTTGCGGATCTCTACTCAGCTAAAGAAACATGTCTACCAAAATTTAAATTCCTAGATTCCAGAGAATTATGATGAGTGATTGAGTCGTTTTTCTCAATGATATATATTAAGTTATGTTGCCTTATTTCCAGCTTGTTTAATCGTGCCTAATCATATTCAAAAAAAAATCAAGAAGTATTTATGAATCAAATTTTTCTTATTATAAAATTTCGATTACTTTCTTTAGTAATACATTTTTGATTCAATTATTCCATAACTAATTTAGGGCTTTTCTTTACAAACGATCTTATTTTACAAACCATTTATATTTACCTGGAGAGGGAAAGATTTTTGCAGTTATCCAATTATATATTTTCACTGCAGCTAATTTGGCTGACAAAATTTGAATTACAAAACATAACTGAACAAATGATTTATTAAATTTGAATTATTTAAGACTGGTCGCAATTATGATTAATTAATAAAAATGCTAATGTTGAACTTCACGAAATAGCTCTTCAGTAAACAGAAGATAATAAAGTTTTCTTAATGATTTCGTAAATAATTTTTATTATTATTTTCAGCTGAAGATATTTAAAAAAAGCATTTCAGTTATTAAAAGAAGCATGTAAAATGTTTTATTAATTGATAAGTACAAGCATTTCGAAATTAAAAAAAAGTAAATGAATTCTGTAAGGAACATTTTTAATTGCCTAAACTGCACTCACTCAAAATCTGACAGCGGACACGTTTATCATTATACTTACAGAAAATGTGTTTTAGACGAGTCGATTAACTGAATAATTTTTGTAAGAATAAGATTAAAGTTGTTCAGAAGGTGATTGATGAATATTTATAAGTCTTTTTTTAAAATAATGTTAACTTAACTCCTTTTTTTCCCTCTTTGATCTATATTGATCAAATTTATTTCCTTAAAAGTTGATGCGATCACTAGAAGTATAAGGAGCATTTTAATTTGTTTTTTAAGGCATCCGATTAGGTTGGGATATCCATTTAATCAAGATTTTACCGAAGAATTTTAATGTTATAATAAACAAAAGTAATTTCAAAGAGTCATGCTTATCACCTTATTAGTCATAATTATCACCCTTTTATATTGAAAAAAAATTGTTTATGAATATTTTACAAAATTTTCAAAGTTAAGAAATACTGGATAAATAAAAATTCATTGGAAAATAATGCTATTTCAATTTCTTTGATATACTTCTTGATCTATCTGAAGTTTCATAAACCTCAGAGTAAAAAATATTGTGCATTTAAATTTGATTTTAACAATTTTTGTCAAAATTACTAAAATAGCTGTAAAATGTGATTAAAAGTGACTATCTTAAAAAACCTGTGATTTTTTAAGTACAAAAGGAATCATAACTTATATGGTATAATTTTCATTGAATTTAGCATGTTAAAACTTAAAAACTCTCTTGTTCAACTCCTACTGTTAGCTCTCTTTCTCTCTCTGTCCCTATATATATATATATATATATATGTGTGTGTGTGTGTGTGTGTGTGTTCCTTAAATATTCAATCGTTAATAAAGTACTTTCTGTTCATCCATTCAAGTTCAAATATTTTTTAAAACTTGTAGTGGATGACACTTGATGTCACTACAGTTTTATTAAAATATTAATTTAATTAATTACTTGTCTTTGCAACCAATTCAGATTCCTCTCTCTAGCTGTAACAATATAACTGTTAAAGCAATCACAAAAGTAAGCACAAAAAACGGGTTTTCAGCCAAGTTAGCCAAAACGGGTATGTACTGCTACATCAATGTACACTAATCATGATCTCCTTTTAGTTTCTACTATTAGTTTACTCTCTCCCTATGTGTGTAGCTAGACAGAAATTATAAATGCAAAATTTGTGTGAGGATGTTTGGACGTCTTTCACGCATATACAACTGAATGGATTTTAAAGAAACTTTACAGTAATATAGCTTATACATCAGAATAACACATGGACTATAGTTTATAGCATAGGCTATCATTTATAAAGATATTGTGAGAAGCTTACAAAATATAACGATATTTGTCAAGTAAGTAGGAAAAAATTCTGCGATCTGCAAGCAATTGTTGCGTGCGATGCAAAAAAACCCACTTCAGCATATATCCATCTTTTGTTTGTGAAAGAACCCTTTCTCCCTACGCAAGGCGATCGCTTCTAGTTAATTACTGTGATCAGCATAATACCTATTTTTTTTATTTCAGAATAAAACTAAGTTTTGAAGGGAGATGTTGTTATAAATATCTCTTTATTTGAATGTTTTTTAATGATTTTATTATGCACATTTGGTAATAAGAAATCTCGATCTTTTTTTTCAAAATAAACACATTTATTGCTTCTGGTACTTACAGTAGATAAACTTTCTCTTTCACACTACATCATTTGGACATATTTGGATAGTTTGTTTGTGGTTAGTTAATTATAACGCTAGAATTTTAAATGAATAGACCGATATTGCATTTTTAATTACAAAAAATAATTATAACTACCGTACTATATTTTTTTGGAGTGAGTGAATATTAACGTCGCACTGTTCAGCTACACGAGGGCTTTTGGCAACGGACCACGTAATTTTCAACCATGGTCAAGTGACGTGGACGACACCTGAGCTGGCACCCCCTTCTCCTAACTACCACGCCACACCAACTTAGAAGGAATATTTTACCAATACTTAGCAGGAATATTCTTTAAAACCACTCTTCCAAGATATATGGCAGCACGGGTTCTATGATGAGTATTTTAGCGGGCAAGGCGAACAGTTTTGCAAGCAGATATTGCGTTTTCAGCTGACGGCGTTTTCAGTGGATTTGCAAAGATTATTATTTTTGTCCCGAAAAAATAGTTTATGTCAAAATATAAGTGTCTTATGTTTTTGCATGTTAATGAAGATATTAGATAACGATTTGACTTTTTATTTTTAGTGAACGTTGTTTATAATTAATTTTACAGTGGAATATCTTTAAATAATTTATTATCTCTAACGGATTAAATTTCCCAAAGTGGAGTATACCATTTATGTATATCCCTTAATTTCCAATGTAGTGATCCAAAAAAGATATTGCATGAAAAAAACTGCAGTAAATCATAATGTAGTAGATAAAGCCTAAATGTGCATCGTACCCTTACACGGCGTTTCTTACAATAGTCTGATAAAGATCGAGCTATAAAAGTAGCGAGACTTTTGCCAGCTTGACTCTATCGTTATCATTTCACTGTGTTTTTCATTGAATCGCCTATATAATTTAAGAAACGGCATTGCTTGCGAATATTACAATTTTAACATAAAATAAATACAACAGAAAATAATATTAATGTATTGCACTTTCAGATATAAATTATTTACACTATTTTAAGCGTTCATTACGCAAAACTTTTAACAACGTGTTACTTTTGCTGAGCAGATATCAGCTTAAAGATATATTTTCAAAAATCAACCCTCAAAAGTGTTACGGGGAGAATTATAAGTAAAAAAAAAAATCCTTTTTACCAGCTATTAGATCTACAGATGGGTGACAAAATAATACGAACACTTGTGAAAGAGGAGAAAAGCTTTATTAATAGGGAGTTGGACCCCCTTTTGACTGAATTACAGACTCTATGCGACGTAGGATGGACGCATAGAGGTCATGAACAACTTGTAATGGAATATGAAGCCATTCTTCGTGGAGAGCGGTCTCTAATGCCAAAATCGTAGATGGTGGAGGGAATCGAGCACGTAGTTTTGACTCCAAATATCCCCACAAATGCTCAATAATATTTAAATCAGGTGAGTGAGGGGGCCAATCAAGATGACCTACTTCCCCCTCATGCTCTGCAAACCATTCTTGCACGATTTTAGCAGTGTGGATAGGAGCGTTGTCGTCTTGATAAAGTGGGCATTCTCCGGGAAATGAAGTCTCGACAAATAGATGCACCTGTTCCCCCAGGATATTGACATAGTGGGCAGCTTTCACCTTGGCATGCAGAGTAACCAGTGGCCCAAGACCACGCCAAGATATCGCCCCCCATACCATAAGGGACCCACCTCCATGCTCAACAGTCGGCACGATGCATTCAAGAGCAAATGCTTCTTTAGGCGTTCTCTCCACATAAACGCGTCCGGTGATTTGGAATAGGGTGAACGTCGATTCATCCGACCAGATGACTTGTTGCCACTGTTCTGGGGTCCACTGTCTGTGTGTTCTACACCACTGGCGTCGCTGTAAAGCATGACGTGCTGTTACCAATGGTTTACGAATTCCAACTCTTCCCTACAAGTTCGAAGCATGAAGTTCCCTTTGGACGGTTCTTGCTGAAATAGGGTTACAAAGATGACTATTCACCTCAGACGTTATCTGGGATAGCGATTGCTTGCGCTTTCGGGCCACTATGCGGATTAAGACTCTTTTATCCCTGTCGGTAAGCTTTCTTTTCCGTCCACTGTTGTGATTGCCAGACGTCACATTCCCGCATTTCTTGTATGCTGTCATAACAGCAGATGCAGTACTCCTTGCACGCCCCAAATAAATGGCTGTTTCCGTCACCGAGCAACCAGCGCACCTCATTCCAACAATCATACCTTTTTCGAACTCTGACAGGTCCGTCATTATTGCGTTTTTCAGAAATAACAATTGACGTGTGCAACACCTATCGCAGCTGTTGAGCGACTGATACTTTATCTTTCGAATCCGCTAGGCGGCGGACTGCAACGCTAACTGACATGAGCATTGTGCGTCTTTGAAATGGGCCGTGCCTTTTTACGGGTGTTCGTATTATTTTGTCACCCATCTGTACATAATTAAAATTTAACAAAGGTGTTTTTTTTTCTTTCTTTTTTTGTTTAGCTGAGATATGCAAAAAGCTTTTTTTGTTTAATTTGCAATTCACGTAAAATTAACTCATTAAAAACTTATTTATCCTTCAATCTGTGTTATTTAATTTTTCAGTTCACCCGTGCAAAGAACGGGTATACCAGCTAGTATATGTATATATGTTTTGTTCAAATTTTCACTCGGAAATAAAATACTTTCTTATTATCCTTTAAAACTACGAATTGACATAATTTTTTTCTTCTATATATCACTTGTTTTATATAATATTCTTTCTTTCTCAATGTTTATATTTCGTTTCCTTCTGAAGGCCCTAACATGTGAAGCATGTAAAAATTACTCTTTCAACGTAGTCGGATACCTTTAAAGATAGTATTAGGACGGAAAAATGCGTTTTACAAATATCTGTCTTTTAATTTCTAACATTCAATTAAATATATAATTTTAAGATATATATATATATATATATATATATATATATATATTTAATGGAGAAATGACTTTTTATTAAGGGGACTCGGCACCTTTTTTTTCAATTTTTTTTTATTTAAGGGTTTTAAAATATTTTTTTTGTATATTATTAACAGTTACTACTAAACTAAGAAATTTCACCATGAAAAAAATTCCTAAATTTAAAAAAAATTTAAAATTTAAAGTTTTTAAAAATGTTTACCGATTTTCAAAATTCTTCTTCTTTTACAATTATCATTATTTTGACACCAAAATTTTTTTGGGGATTTATTAGACTATGAGTAATAACTTTAGGGATCGATTTTTGCAACAAACAAATTAGTTTTGGAAAAAAATAAAAATGTAAACATTAATGGAAAAAAGCTAAAAAAACATGACTTCTGCTACATTTTCTTTTATAAAATTTTTTTTTTTTTTATTCAAAATATTAAAAAATGGATCCCTAATTTAATTAAGCACATTGTAATAAAGATACACACCAAAATTCAAGTTGTTTGATAAATATCTGTAGAAGTTTTGTTGTACTTTTTAAAGACCATGATTTCATGAAAAAACTCGAACTGAGAAAATGCATTTTTAAGAATACCAATCAGCAAATATATATCAAAACAATGTCTAAATTTTGTAATAATTTTTCAATATGTTGTATAAATATATACCTTTAAAATAAAACATAATACAATTCAATTTCAAAATATTAAACAAAAATATAAGCTTTTTTAAAGTGCCTGTCTGTGAACCCAAAATTACGAAAAATAGGAAATATCATTGTGACTTATTTTTACAAGAAACATCTATGAAATATATTAAAAAATAAATGAAATACATGAAATAAATGTAATAAAAATACATGAAATGTACAATGAAAATTTAAAAAGCTTTTTATAAAATAATTTGCTACTTAAATCAATATCTAAAATAAAATAAAGTAAAACAAATTTATGCTAAAATGTATTATTTTTTCAAAACAGGTTTGTTTTTAAAATTGGCCTGCGCCATAAGTCATTCCTCTCTCTCCTCCTAGCTAATAACTCTTTTTATGTATTGCTTTTTTAATAAGTTTAAGAGCCAGCTTATTACTGGCATTTTGACGACGTTTTCTAAATTTTTGTTTTCGACAATCTAAGATAGTAGCAAGTTGTTTCGTTGAACCTCCAGTAGCTACACCCTAATGCTTTCTGTGTTTCTACAATGGTGCGTACTGTACCCTTATTGTATTCGCAGACAGCTTCTGTTACTGCCCGCTTAACACGTCTTTTGTTTACGAAAATTTCTTTCGGACACTTTGCCCAAATCATGCTATGCAAACTTTCGTTTGCATTTTGTGTTCCACATCGAATGCATCTTTCTAACAATTCATTAGATGCAAGTCTTTGATAAATCGGTAGAATTTTTGTAAGAAACTTTTCATTTAATGGTGTTCCTACATTTAATTTATGATTGTTAGGTTTTTCCCCATTAGCAATCGCAGATTGGTAGAAACACCATGAGTTTTCTCCTGCAGGACACTTCGAATGTTGAGGTTTAGCATCTGTAGAAATGCTATGCAACAATGTAGCATATATTGCTGTTTTTCATAGCATTCACATCCCCTTTGTTTCTCAAAATAGCCTTTTTGGTAGTAAGTAGTTAATTTTTAATCGTGGCTTCTTTCAAACTACCATGAGCTTTACCACCTAAAGAAATACCTTGAGCACGACAGTCTTTTACAGTAGATCTCAAAGCTGTTCCTAACCGCTTACTAACATGATTAATACATTCTTCCTTTTTTATCACAATGTCAGGTCCATACACTTTTTTTCTCGCACAAGTAGTTAAACGCTTTACAATCACCATCGGATAATACTGTGATATAACGGAATCCAAGTGATGTGGATCTTTTCCACAAGGTTAATGCAGCTTCCATTTCCATTGATGTAGATGAGCCCAAGTGATTTATATCACATTCGCTTTTATGTCCTTCATACCATATGCTGAATTCAGCACTTGACTGGCCTAGCTTATTTTTTGCCAAGAGCAATGACGACACACCTTACTCATCACTTCAAAGTCAACAACATATCCAAGGAGCATATCTATAACACATCCTACACCGATAAGTGAGGTGTGACCACGAGTTAGCCACGTTCCATCAAAACTAACACTTAAGTCTGTGATTTCAGCTCCATTCTCGTACACATTTTTAATTTCTCGGTGGATTTCCGCAAATATGTTTTCAGATGCCAGAGTATATGCATTATCCAGCCGTCTCGCACACTTCCCATATGTAGTTGATGAAAAAAGATCTATATTCATCACCATACAAAATTTTTCTATAGCTGAATAACCTTTCCAATATGTGAAAAAGCTTGAGTTATTCTCAAATTCACATCATGGCTGGTCTGAACAGACTTTAGAGATGTGTTTACAACAGTTTTGTTTTTGATCACAATTGCTACACAATAGTTTTAAATTGTATGAAAATCCCAACTTGGCTCCAAGCTCCAGTTTCAAAGTTTGTTTTTCACAATATTGGCACTTTGCACTTCGAAGAAGATTGTTAACTTGGTTAAAGTCCACCAATATATAATTTCTAATAGCAGAGGTATCCTTTTTTACCACAGTGTTCAATTTTTCCAGGCGTACATTTGAAAAACTGAATTTTTGTTCACTTCACAATCAACTTTCGCTTTACACCATCGCTTTTTCATTCATTTGCAAAGCACGTACTGAACGTTTTCTAAGAGGCATAATTGAGATAAGAAATAATAAAATGAATGAATGTATGATTGAAGTAGCATTAAAAATTATGATTGAAGTAGCATTAAAAAATGCTGTTTTAGGTTTCTATGAAGTTAAAAACTAATGAAACTAAAAATCACACAGCAAGCGAAAATGGCAAAGCTAATGTAAATAAACAACTTTGCTGATAGTTACAGTCACAGCTTAACGGATTCCTCTGCTTCTCTGTAGTTTTTAATGTAAAATAATGGATTTATTCTAAAAAAAAAAATGTAAACATTGAGGTGGGCGTGGCATTTAAACTGCTGACAGAGCTGTCAAAATATTTAAAATGCATTTTACTGCGTTTAAAATAATCAGATCGTTTCAAAACTTCCCTCAATTGTACCAAAGGTATCAAACTACATTTTAAACTAAAAATTGAAAAATCGATATTTTCATCGATTTTAGGTTTTTGAAAGGTGCCAAGTCCTCTTAAATAATCACTACTGTGCTATTCCAGGAAAAAGCTACGATTTAAGGTAAATGAATAAAAGCTGTGTGAATCATAATTAGCAGTTTTAGAAAATATGGAAAACAAAATTAAACATTTTTAGCAATATATGCAACAACAATTTATGAAATTAAACACAACTGATTTTTTGTAAGTAACTTTATTCATCTTTCTATTTTCTAAATAATTGTTATCATTTGATTACGCCTAAAGTACAACTTTAAATTTTAAACTAAAATATCTTAAACAAACCAAAATGATTACAGATCATTGTGCATGAATCCAAGTGTTAATATTCAAATTTCAAGCCGGGTAATTCAATCACTCCATGTTAAAAATATTAACAATAAAGATAATTTTGTTCAAATAAGGAGAAAGATATCTTGGCATAATCAAGTTTTCTAATTTATCATGCTGGGGATTTAATCTTTTTTCTCCTTCATTCAGTCTCATCTTTTCTTCAGGACAATGATTTTGAGAAATATATTAAAATTACATTCACAAATATAATGTGCTTTTTAAATGCTGGAAAAGATATTTTTTATCATACTTTACTGTTCGAGTTGTCTGAGATGAGCATTTTTTTCTTGTCTGAGTTGGTACGTGATTATCAGTGATGCCCCAACCATTTCAAATCAGTTAAATCTGCATAGAGGTAATGTGATTTATCGACCTTGACTATAACTTACTTGTTTGATTGGTTTTTGGTGCTTCAATTGTCCAGTTATGAGATTTTCAGTGTAACCGATTGTGATTATAATTTTGTGTTACTTTTATTGTTCTGAGATGGTTATTACTCAAAGGAAGCTTTCTAAAACAATCGATCTTAATGAACACACATCTATGACTGTGAGAAATATAGCTACGGTTATTGGTGCGGGTAACTCAAGTGTTTCAAGAATTTTAAGAACATTTAAAGATTCAGGAACATCGTTTCCAGAAAGAAAAGGAAAATGTGGGCTCAAACGAAAAACCAATCCAAGAACTGATAACATTCTAATTAAAAATAGCAAATTAAGTTCAAAAAGGAATAAAAAAAACTTCAAAGGGTTTATTGAATTATGGTGTTACAGTGAGATCCTCGATTATACGGAAAATGCTTCTGAAAGTAGCCGCAAGACAACAAGACAGTGTAAAAAGCAATTTATAGTTCCGAAAAAAGAGGAGAAACGCTTAGCATGGACCAAAAGTACAGACTCTGGACTGTTAACGACAAGAAGAAGGTATTTTTCAGTGATGAAACATTTTATTTGTGCAGGGATGCTAATTAGGTTTAGTTAGACAAAGTGAAAAAGAAACTCTGTTACCAGATCATATGCAACATAATGTAAAACAACCTTCGGAAGGATTTTTTCTTTGGGGATTTTTTTACAATAAATGGCTCTGGAAATTTAGTTCCTCTTAAAGCCATGGTGCATTCTGTCAAATACAAATACATATTACGCAGTTCAATTATTGGATCCATCGAAATATTTGATTGATTATTTTAACACAGTGCTTCTCAAACATTCATTACTTGCGACCCAATATTCAATTATAATTCTCATCGTGTCCCCTTTCCATACAATAACAATGCATTAAGTTAAATAATACTATACTTTGATGCTAAATTTACAATGCGATTGTAACCTCAAGTGCGTATATAAACGACTCGCTCAGCGTGTGTGCGTTTTTTGCCCTGGACGTATATATACGTCTTTCCAAAGAACGATCTTTTCTGTGAACTGCTTTCCATAAAAATTATTCCGAAGGCATTTGGAATGCAATAAAATGATCTTGACAATGTTTGTGAAGGATTTACTTATTTCGAATGTAGAAACTTATTTTTACTTGAAACCAGCAAGCATTGGTTTGTGCTCATTAACTCCTTCCCCCAAGCACCACATACGCTTGCCGCGTGTTACCCGGTAGTATTGGAGAGTGGATCACGTAATTTTTAATCAGCATTTTAGAGACTTATCATAAACCGTACAAATTATTAAGATAAGTGTCAATGTTTGAATATAATTTTATATACGACAAGCCCATTGGGTCACTAGTAATTATTAACCCTTGTTGTGTACTTGAAATTTTAACGACGTAAATTAGGGCTAATATTTTATATATTTTTTGTTTTTACACAACGTAACTCCAGAATTTTATTTTTCACTTGATTAATTTAAGTATTTTCTCATACAATACGTTTTCTGTAACAGGATGAATTATTACATTTTTGTTAATGCATTTGTAATTACATGCCGTTTATTTCCAGTTAGAGGGAAAACTAGAATGATTTATTTTATTACATCAATATGAAAATAATTTATTTTTTTATTTATGAATTAGTGTAGTTGAATTCAACTACAAGTGTAATTATATATGCAATACACCTTAATTCTTACAAAAAATGTAGCCCTTTCTGAACTATACAAAGTAAATGAAACTTGTATGATATGTATAACGTATTATAAGATTTCAATGGAACCCTTCATGTGTGGGTCGAAGAATACCATCTAAGCTTCTTAATAAATCGTGGATGCATCTAAATAAATCATGGGTGAAAATCACTGTTAAAAATTATGCGAAATGAATGTATAATCATTTAACTGCTGAGCATGATTCATTAAAAGTCAATACTTCTATTAAAAGTCTATTATTGTAGTTTCATTGTATTATCTTTGTTACGTATCTTTTTTATTTTTTATGTATTTGTGTCTTTGTAATTCATTTGTTTATAATATTTCCTTATTTCGTAACTTCTCTCTTTTGTTTACTTTTTTATTTTATTTATCTTATTTTGTCTGTTTTACTTATTTCTGTAGGCCTCGTGTAATACTTCTGGTGCAGGGGATTTTTTTAAACGGTTTTCAATTAAAAAAAGTCTACACGACTCGCTAACTGTTGAAACACTGGCATATACTTTGTAATATTACGTCAGGTCGTATAGATGTATGTATCATTCAAATGGTGGTGAAGAGAATACAATAAAACGTATCACGATTTGGCACACACCATTAGAACATGTCTACAAATTTAACAAAGCATCCCGCACGATTCGTTGACATATATCACGCCTTGGACTGCATAAAAAACTTGCTCTAAACAAGACTTTTTGACACTGAGCTAATGGTTCATTAGACTGTAAATTGTTTAACAATACATTCTACATGAACGAGCTGATGTGTTCATAGCAATTCGTTTTTTACATGAATCCAGCAATAATATGACCTATAACACTAGACGAAAACTCGTCTGATGTCAAAAGTTAAATACATTATGAGTAGTGAGCTTTTAAGAATCTTGCAGGTTGAAATCCTAACTGGTCTGATGCGCTATTGGATACCATGAGCAACCCTGGAATTATGAATTGTGGTTTCTTTGAAGAGAAAAGGCACTACCTTTTAGAAAAAATATACGCATGTTGATATCCTTTTTCGTGTAACACAATTTTGTAGTTGTAATTAGGAAAGGCAATGCCCATTTACATGTTGCTCGGAATGTCCGATATTTCTTTATATTAGAACAAAGTCGCTCTCCTCCATGGTAAAACCTTTTTTACAGGTATTTCATATTTGTGGCATGTCTGTGACTATATCGCTTTGCGACTCCTTCTTATAGGTTATATAGCAAAAAAGAGAGTTAAACTTTTGAGGTAAGAGTAAGGTGTTCCTTATTCATATTATATTTTTTTAACGTTTAGGATTCAGTTTTCAAATAAAATGCTGCATTTTGTAGACGTAAAATGTATAGTTTATTGAAATTATTATATTCTCTCCAATAAAAGTTAATGATGATAAGAATAATGGAAAAAGTGCTAAAATATCATTTCAGAAGGTAGAAAAATTAAAGAAATGTATGCATACATAAAAAAAAAGAAAGTAAAATTAAATATATATGTGGCATGCAGCCAAAAGCAAAACACAGTCTTCGCGCGCAGGCGCATCAAAGTAAAAGCAGAACTGAAACTGTAAAACAGAGACTCTTGAGAAAAAAACTTAGAGTTAGAGAGAGAAGAGAGAACGCGAGAGGTGCGCGAGCAGGCGTTACCTTCTGAATATCATCGTCAAACTTATCTGTAAAAACTTATCTACCTTTTAATTAATTTTTGTTTAATGTTAAATAAACCATAAGAGAAACGTATTGACCCCCTTGTTGTCTCCCACAAATTATGGGGGCTCGCCCGGGATCGATAAAATTTCGATTTTGAACCAAAGTCTGACATGAACAACAGCGTCCGTGAAGAGACGCGCCGCCATTTTTTCGGAAACTTCGTTCAACCTGTGTAGAGGTTGAATTTTTCAACTTCATTCCGCCTGTGTAGAGGTCGGAACAAAGAACAAAATAACCTGTGTAGAGGTGTATTTTTCAACGAACCATCGACAAATATTCCGCCTGTGTAGAGGTCGGAACAAATAACAAAATAACCTGTGTAGAGTGTATTTTTCAATGAACCCTCAAAATTCCGCCTGTGTAGAGGTTGGAACTAACTCAGTGTGAATAATCCGCCTCGTGTAGAGGTTGGAACTAACTCAGTGAATAATCCGCCTGTGTAGAGGCCGGAACCACAATTTCAACTATATTACCTGCGAAGAGGTGAAATCAGTGGAATCGAAATTTTTTCTTCATTGATACATCGTATGTGCGAGCAACAAGGGAGCCAGAGAAAAAAAAGGTAGGATCTTTCTAAATTTTTTAAAATGTATAAAAACGCTCTTAAAGAGGATCTCATAAGAGTTGTTGAGGAGCTAGACGGTACTGTAGAGAGTACTGACACTATAGTTAAACTAAAGACTAAAATTGAGAACAGTAGTACATTTGAAAGTGATCCAGATTTCGTTAAAACTTTAATTCAAAACTGTATAGATGAGAGAGTATCGCAAAACGAAAGAGAGGTAACTTCAGAACAAAAAATTGAGCTCGCGAAACTTCAGTTAGCAAAATTAGAAAAAGAAATCGAACTTCAATTGGCTAAAAATAAAGCATTAAGTTTAAATCCTGCAGCTAAAGTCGAAGAAAAACAGTTCGAAACTAACATAGAAAATATGATAAAAAGTATAAAAACTTTATCTCTTCCTGTTCCCACCAGATCTGAAAATTTTAATCTGTTCTTCCAATCATTAAAACGCGCATTTTTAACCAAGAAAAATAAATGACGAATATAAATCTGAAATTTTAATAAATATTCTGGGCGAAAGAGCTCATAACGTCTTACTGTATATTAAAGAAGAGGAATTAAATGACTATGAAAAAACTAAAATCTATAGTACTCAGAGAATTCCAATTAACCCCTCGCGAGTGTTTAAACTCATTTAAAAATGCTGTAAAATCATCAGGCAAGACATACATCCAATTTGCTGCAAGATTGACGGCAAACTTCCAATATTATTGTTCGTTAAGAAAATTAATTACTTTGAATTCTATGTGATCTTATAATTTCTGATAAATTATATGAAACTTTAACAAGGAAACTGCAACTCATATTGGCATTCGAGAAGCAGAAGATTGGTTTAGGCCTATTGACTTAGCTAAAGAGTGTGATATTTATATTTCATCTAGAAGCGGATCACATAAAGAAATTCCTATTACTTATGGATATACCCAAGACCCCTTTAAAAATAGATCACAAAACTTTAAACCAAAGATTAAAGAGAGAACTATCCTCAATATCTTGAAAGAGAAAATAAAATTGCTATATATGCGGTGATTCATCTCATTACGCAAGAGACTGTAAGAAGCGTTTTAAATCTAAAGAGTCTAACAGCCACATCCGTAATAAAATAAACGTGAATACTTTGAAAGTCGAGAGCGAAAAACAAAATAGCGATGAATGCGCAAATCTTCAATACGTAAACATTTTTGTGGAAAATCAGCCCGTAACAGCATTGATTGATTCAGGTTGCCAGATCCCAGTTTTAAATTCCTCACTAATTAGAGTGCAAAACACCTTCCGAAGAGATCATAACATTAAGTTCATGTTTTTGGCGAACAGCGTATGGTAGAAGTTAAACCCATAAATATTTAATCAACACTCTCCTAGCTTAAGTGTGAGAACGGCAATATCACCGACCTTGACCGAAGAATTTATTATACATCCCAGTGTATATTCTGAAATAGAGAAACTAGGCCACGCAAAGAGCGATGTTTTATTGAGTGAAAGTGGATCCTCTTTGAGTGCAGATTGTGGTGTTTCTTTTCCAAATGTTTCTGTTTCAAAATGTGATAGAAAACTCTAGTTATGATTTATCACATGTTAAAAACTTTAATACTAGAAATGATTCGAGTTCTCTAATTAAGGATTATAAATGTAATAAAATTAAGATTACTTAAAATTGAGTATTGTAAGAGAAAAATGTTCTTGATATAGTATTGTGTAAGAAAGCCAATGGTGCCATGAAAACGAGTTCCGTGGAATTTATCTCCCGCTCACCTAACCCTTTACCTATGAAGAGTGAACATCGACGGTTTGTGTTGTCCGAAAAATTTGTGAGCCTTGGCAGTGGAAGCGAAGGAAAAGAGAAATCATTTTGAACAGACGTCCAGAACTCTACAGAGGAAAATATCGATGCGTTCAACCAAAGATCAACTTGTTAAAAAAAAGACGTTCTTATGCCTGTGAAACAATGTGTTTTCCTGTGGAACCTTCCGGATGTCGGTAGAAGAGGTGCCTTCACATGATGGAGAAAAACTGTCTAGTTCAACAAAATTTTGATATGTTTAATCTCTATATATTTGTCGTATAGTCCTTGTCTGTTCCGTTTTTTTTGTATGTTTCAGATTCTCCTCTGGTGTCCATGGAAATACTCGCTGCGGACAGCGTACAGTCAGGCTGGCCGTTGTGGCATGCAGCCAAAAGCACAAACATTAGCCTCGCGCGCAGGCGCATCAAAGTAAAAGAACTGAAACTGTAAAAACAGAGACTTTGAGAAAAACTTAGAGTTAGAGAGAGAGAAGAGAGAACGCGAGAGGTGCGCGAGCAGGCGTTACCTTCTGAATATCATCGTCAAACTTATCTGTAAAAACTTATCTACCTTTTTAATTAATTTTTGTTTAATGTTAAATAAACCATAAGAGAAACGTATTGACTTTGTTGTCTCCCTATATATATATATATATATATATATATATATATATATATATATATATATATATATATGGAGACAAAAAAATTAACTTCTTCATGTTTCTTGCAAGGACAATGTTAGATGAATGGTAATAAAAATTTCTCACACTCCATTCGAATCATTTCACGGAATAAGTATAAAATTAAAAGAAAACAGCTATAAACTAAGTAATAAAATGATATTTTTATGCTCAAAAATATAGCATGTTTATTATACCATAAACGCATTGCATTGCATTGAATATTGCTCTGCTGTAATTTATGCATGGCCCCTGCTTCAAAAAAAAAAAATGTCTATTCCAGCCCTTACACCCTGATTTCTATTACTTATTAAAAAAGTATAAATTCTCAAAAAAGAGAAGAAATAAAACAGCCTATTTCTTAAAATATCTGACACCCACGTCTTCAAACGTTCTACCTTGCTGATATTCTAAACATTTTAATTAATAAAACCTTTTGGATCGAATATAAACAAAGATTTTGCATTTTCCCAGTAAGAGTGCAAACATAATTGAAATTAGCCGTTAAATCTCAGGCGCTGCTAATTATTCATCTATATATTCATAAATACTGAAAGTATTGTTTTAATTAATATACGGAGATGAACGCAAAGCTTCAGAGGAAAATTAACTGACCTGAGTTGAAGTTTAATTGAAGTGCAAATTAATGTTTACAAAAATTCCGCGTTAACACGTTATAAGTTATTTCTGTATGTGACATTTAAACTTGAGTTATGGCACTTAATTTCCTTGCATTCTTTGAAAATTTGGTTAGATGCCTTCATTTAGAATCATTTGGCTAATCCAGATTTTATCACATGCATTGATATTTCCTTAGGTAATGGCATTTTAAAACTTAAAAATACACATAACTGTACTTTATTGGTTAAATATCTTCTTTGCAAATGTGCGTGTGTATACAGTTAAAAACATAAACGAATTCCCTAAAGCTAAATATTTTTATATTACTATTTTAATAGATTATAACTTCTCACCTAAAAACATAATTTTATTATATAAGT